>VWZD01013061.1:81781-99334 GCA_013396695.1 Sakesphorus luctuosus
GGGAAGAAAATAGACATCACTCAGATTAAATGGTTTTAAGTGTGTGCAAACTTCTTTCTGTTGGAAGTGTAAATATTTTTCAGTGCTTTGGGATTATTATAAAGAAAACTAAAATGTACCAATCTTTAGAATACCTGACAAAACTGTGCTTTTCTTGTTACTAACAGAATAGACCCCTCTTAAAAAGGATAGGAATGAAAATAATTTTTGTGTTATGTCTTTTAATCCCCAGGTTTCCTAAATCTGTTTGCAGAACTTCTTTCTAGTAATTCCTGCTGTAGATGGGTAATTTATTTGACAATATGGGAGAACTTGTGCTTATTAGAGAGCATATGTTTGTCTGAAGGATTGTATAAGAGTTGAATTCTTGAAAGGCTACTACAATTACCTTTTTTATCACTACAAAATCTACCCTTGGAGCTGTTGGTTACAAAAAAAAAAAAAATTGGTATACCATTAGAGAGAGGACATTGTTTGAATATCACTTGATACAAACAAATGATGGTACCACTGAGAAGGAAACCCTTTCTGCTCTGCAATTGACATGTACTGTGAGTTCAAATACCACAATGGGAATTTGCAAAATGCAGAGAGCTGTGGACTCTTTATGCTCCATGACATTTCCCAGTACACACAAAGACCATAAAATACAGTAATCTTCACACATTCATCTTGTGTATTTACCTAAGATAGGAAAGTGCTTATACCAGGTGATCCAGTCCAGCAACCGAGACCTCAGTCTTTGACATATCAGATGAATGTCTAACCCACTAGGCTACTAAGCATTTGAAGAAATTGAGAGGTTCCCCAGTGTCTCTTGTTGGGCCTGCTACTTGTTGCATAAATAAATATCCTTCAGAACAATTATCTGAACTTTTATCTCCTCTACCCAAAACCAGTGTTGAATGCACTGTTAATACAAAGTGGAACAGAGCCAAAAGGAAAGGTATATCAAGAGTAGTCGAAATGTGTGATGATCAAGCCACCCATCTAACAATGGAAAATCTGCAGATTAAGTCTTCTTCTGAATCACACAAAGCGTCTTCCTTCTCTTCTCCTACCTCCTTCGCAAAAGCTCAGGACTATCAGCTGTTCTTGTGTGTAAAGATCTTTCCTATTTTGATCATAAATTCTACTACTGTGGAAACTAAGCTATGAATACCTGCAATCTAAAACATTTTACCTAAAAATAATGTTTTTCCATCAAAAAAATTTCCATTCAGAAAAATACTGGCCAGTTCTATTTACAACAACTATAACCTTACTGCTTAATATTTTAAACAGATTACCACTGTGCTGACAAATTATACACGTGTTGTACATAAGTGCAGAGTTAAGTCCATTGTTTACAAGATGCTACTAAAATATGCTGTTAAGACTACTGGCTATGCATTCTGCTCTCATGTTATTCCACAAATGTCTTCTGTACTTCTTCATGAAAATTCTGTTGAGTATATCCTTGTGGATAATTGGACAATTACATTAGTCTTAAGAGTCTGAATGCATGAAGGACTCAAAAATGTCATAAAATGTATATAATTGTGATGACAATTGCTTAGAAGTTATACTCCCAATCTGCATTTGGGAGAGCTAACTCTCAGATAAACACTTGCAAGATGCGGCCCATCTCCTGATGACTTTTTGAGGGACAAGTCTTCAGTATAGTCAAGAAATATCTTGGTAGTCTACTGAAAACTTGAGCAATACAATCCCTCCTAATGTTTCTGAGGTGAGCTTTTATCTTCTCTGCTGGTTTCTTTCTCAACTAACTGAAAGTGAATAACTATTCATTAAGACTCCAGGGGAAGAGAGGAGGGAGAATGAACGCGGATAGAAATAAGTAAAATAACAAATAAATACACCTAAAGCAGCCAATTCCATTTGGGAGCATTAGCCTGCATGGTTCAGTTTTTAAACAGCAGTTTCTAGGCGCCTGCTTGTCTAGAAATCCTTGATAAGAGGATTGAAAAATTAGTTTTGCAGAAGTCTATCAATCTTTCAATTATATTTATGCCTAAGACTACAGCCCTTTGAAAGCCCACTTGAACAGCAAGGCAGGGGGACAGTCGTTCACCAACCTCTGCACAGAGCAGAACGAGGAGAGCATGAGATTTATGGGAATTAATTTTGTAGCCTGAGACAAGTCTAAAAAACTCAACCTACATAATCAAACTTGATATTGAGGTTACGTGCAACAGGATGCCATCAGGATATGATGCTAATTTTTATCAGATCCTGGAGTCAGTGTTTCAGAAAAATTCTTTATTACTCAGGCCACCACCCTGTTAATAAAACAGGAGAAAGGTTACCACTGTACTGGAAAGGCAACAGTTCGGTTGAGATGCTACTGACCGGTACTTACGATGCAACAGTTGAAAATACTGGGATGGATACAAGACAAACTTGAACTTGCTATTAGGAAAGAAAAGTCACTTTTGACTCAGTCTTAATCAACCCTATAAACCATTAATTATTATCTGAGCCACATGTCCAGTCATACACAGCCTTTCTTAGTCCAAACTGCATCCCTAGAAGATGTATGTACTGATAAAAGAAACTACTGTCATTAAAGTCAGATTTTCTGGAGGTAGTAGAAAGGAAAAACTATCAATATAACTGCAGTATCACAGTTATCAAGACAGTAGTATTATTCCCTAGTTCAACTCTTCTTCAGTTTAAATATTTGGGTTTTGTTGTTGGGGTTTTTTTGTTTGGTTGGTTGGTTGGTTGGGTTTTTTTGAGCATTGCCTCATTTCCCAGTTGTGAAATATCTATAGAATATTTGTGGAGCTTTAACATTTTGTTACAATTAAAGGGATTTATTTTGCTCACAAAATGTCGAGATGCATCCATGACTCCTAAATCTGATGAAAAGTAGAGATAAAATATTGGCCTCACTGAAGTCAGCACTGAAACTACCATAAAGAGGAACAGGTTTCCACCTAATGAGAGTGGAGCCATGGATCTTCTAAAAGGGCAAAGCACTGTATTACCAAAACAGAATATATCTTTTTATGATCTGTAAATTATTATATAAAACACAGTAAATTATTTTGGTCATTTGCAATCAAGAAAAATTGCAGCTGATTCAGACATAAGGTGTTAGGATAAAGACTGAAAATCAACCCCTTTTAAAGAATTCTAGTTTTCTTTAGCCCATCAAGATGAAAGCTGTGAGGCAATGTCACCTGTTTCTGAAAGTGCACTGCAAAAACAGGAAGGAAAAACTAGTTAAATTAAAGGATGAGTTTGACACAGAAACTAATTGTGTAAACATAATTAAGCTGTGAATTAGGGAGGGGTTTCTAACCTTTATTGAAATGATGTTTTGAACAGCCATCCAGTCTTGACAATGAGATTAAAATCCCAGTTTCTTATAAGGAACTTGATAAATTTATAAAGTCACGTGTGTGGTAGTTTGAAAGAGGGGAATCCTTAATTTATGACCGAGGAGATACCTTTCAGACCCATGTAAAACACTAGCATCTCATGGCTATAAAAAATATGTCTCTGAGGAACAACTTTCCTGGGGATTCAATATTTTTGCAAGTTTGTGTGCTTATTTAATAAATAATTTAATATATATTTAAATCAGGAAGTAGCACAGATTTAATAGTGCAGTAAGTATCAAACTAGGTATAGCAGTTCTAAAGCTAGTATGTTTATGACAAGGTAATAATAATAAAAAAGCCCTAGAAAAATGCAGGTTGCACAGTTGTTTCGTAAGCACTGAAAAACATTTCATGCTTTAGCCACTGAGTAAACATTCTGTACGATAAAAGTATCAGTGTGGTTCAACTCTAAGTATGCCCTGTCTTATCGTGCTTGGGTGTATGCAATGAATTTTTAATGTATTGTTTGGTTTTGACCAAATAAAAGTTTAGTGTAAGGCTTTTCACAGTTAAATGAAAAGCCTCTGCAAACTAGGAATGCTTCCTTTCAGTGATCTTACTAATGAAGATTCATTAAGACTGTGGAAAAGCTCCCCATACAGTGCTCTGCCATGGCATTGTTTGGGCAGGGGTTGATGATCCTGGGGGTTGAAATAGGGTCTTGAGTCAGCCAGAGCTGGAGTAGCCAACTCAGGTGGGCAGGGACAGGCAGGTCCCCAGGGCTCTGGTTTTTCATTATTTCCCAGTGTTTCCCTTCACATGCACATATGAATGCAAGTGAATAAACAGAAAAACAGAAAGCTGTGCCTCAAATTCATTTTGTGCACTAGTGAGAGTAATCAACACTGAGAAATTACTGAGAAAAGTCTTTTTTTCCTCTTTTGTTTACATACAGCAGCAGCGAATGCCAGTCTGATGTCATGTTTGTCTGTTGTCTCCTAGTTTCTAGTTCCATCTCTGTGCCCTTAGAGATATTTTTAACCACAGCTTTCATGGTCTGGACTGCTAGGATGTTCCCAACTACATAAAATGTTTAGATTCTTCTGATCAAAAGAAAAGCAATGCTTACTTAGCTTGAATGGGGCAGGTATTTCCTAATTGTTTCTTGGGGAAAAAGAAGACTCCTATCAGTGTCTCTTCTCCAATTATGAACTATATTTTTCCCAGACTTTCCATTGTTTTTTATTTAAAAATGTACTTTAGAAACTGGCGATGAAAACGTCCTTCTTCAGCAGTTATTGTTTTATGAGCACTGTTTTGTTTACCTGCTCCTCTTCTACTGTCAGATTCCCTATCCTGTCTTCAGATCCAGGGCATTAAGCAGCAGATCACATTTAATGGGTTTTGACAGGCCTCAGTAGCTGGTACCTCCTACAGTGACAGCCCCAGAGAAAAACACAAGGCTATGACAAGGTTTAACATCTCTGTGTTTAATCACTAGAGCTCACATAATTCCTCTGCCTACTTGACATGAAACCACTTGTGTGATAAATAATATGCTTAGTTAAAGATTGAAAAGAAAATATAAACCCTTTCTACGGTAATTTTGGGAAATGCTTTTGCATATTATACCCTATACCTTTTACTTGTTGATCACACAGGAATCCTTTCATACGCAATTTGCTTGAACTTTGGCATTGTACATCCCTGGATTCAAAGAAACTAGCCAAGAATTTCTGTATCTTTTAAGTCAAGCTTCAACAGTTCCACCTCACGTCGGTGCTGTACGGCAGCATAACAGGAAAAAAGTAAACCTTTGTGAGATGCTTCATGCAAGCAACTGTACAACTGAAACTTTAGAATTTATTTCCATTTTTTGAGGATGCTCTTTGGAGAAGAGCCATTTTGTCTGCCATTATCAAGTGCCTGTGCCAACCAGTGGTATTGGTCAGTAGGTCAAGAGGAGGCACATTATATCATCTCTTAATAAGCAGAAGCACACAGGTCAGTTGCTAAAAAGCTGAGCAAGAGGATCTGTGAAGTACTGAGGCTGATTACATGTCAACAAAGAAAACAAAAAGCCTATGGGCATTTAATTTGTTCCATTAAAAATAAGGATATTTCCAACTTATTCAGGGTATAACCTCAAAATATGACATTTACTTTTACATGGCTAAAAATGTCCTTTGCTATCAACATTGAGCAGTTCCCCATTATTATCCTCTAGTCAGCAGTAAAAGATTTGTCTTTTGAAAGAGATTAAAAACCTGCTATTAGAATTTCTGGTTTCCAGTTGTTTAAAATACATTATTTAACAGTAACACTCTTTTGGAAGTGTAGTGTAGTAGCAAAGAAAAAGCCCATACATCTAGATATTTATGATAGCAGGAGAAAGCTATTTATAAATTTGACACTTTTATGAAGCCGTAGCTACCTATTTTGGCAATTATGATGTCCAGTGAAAAGAAATGCACATCTCTTTACATGAAAGAGAACAGAATTAAATTCCTCCAGATTGGGGACTGTGCTGTTAAAGAAATCAGTACAGCTGTTCAAGGAACATCACGATTCTTCAAAGATTTTATTAATATATTTGTCATTAGCATGATGACTTTTCTCCTGCTCAGGTGAAAATTAAATTTCTGAGGAAGTCATGGCACTATTTAAAAAGAGACAGGGAGATATGCAAAGTTTCAGGGGTAAAAAGTCCACCCAAGCAAGCTGCAAATAAAAACCTACTGCAGATCATTAATAAAAGTAATAGTTGTTAATACATGATTGCCTCATTATAATAGTGACATTCCAATTAATTGTTTCAGCACCTTTCAAACTGAACAAATTTCCTCTTGATGTTCTTTATTGTGCCACTCATACTCTCCTATGAAACAGAAAATCCCTGATCTTCTTAAAAGAAAACAAGTAGGAACTTTGCAGGTCCTATTTTTTTCAAGCAAGTTAGTGGATTTCCTCTTTCAGAAGAAATTGTAAGGAGGATAAATCATATTTTCACTCAACTAAGAGAAGTCATGTAGTTTTCAGCATTTGAACACATTCCAGATTTCTGCACTTCCCTAATCATGTGCAGTTCTTTAATAACCTCTAGGTATTTGCCAGCTGTATAGAAATTGTAAGCTATGGATCATGCATCAGAGACTTATCATTACAAGGCTATATATGCAACATGATTTGTTGTTCCCTTTCAGCTAAGATTTGAAAAGAGTTTAAAATAAAATAATAATTAAGTGTAATAAAATACAAGTAGCAATAATTTATTTGCCTTCCAGTTTCAGCCCATTGCTTGCATACACCCTTTTGCATCAACAGGACACTAACACTCTGTTTTAAAGACAGTTATTTAAAACATGCTAAGCATGACTTTCTTCACACAGTTCCCCTTGGCAGACAGTGCAAATAAATATTTGAATTATTAATGTGCAATATGAGCAGCCCATTTCAATATCTAGATAGTTATACAATAACCAAAGGCACATTTAGTATTTGCTTCAGTAAGAGCCATGATTGATGCACAGATATGGATTTGAAATTTAGTCCAAATTCCTAGACAGCTAATATGCAAAATGAAGAACACACTGATGGTAGCAGCAGTATAGACACCTTGAAAGAGATGACTATATATGAATAATCGTCATAGCTTAATCAATTATAACTCCACACATCTAGTTCTCTTCTGCCATACCTTTATTCCTCAGAGTAACCAAAACTCCTCCTCCTCTTCTCTTATATTATGATTGAAAACTGTTCAGAGCAGTAGTTTCATAGAATCATAGTGGAAAGACTATACTCCAAGATACATCCTTTTCATCCCTCCCAATTACATGTGCAGGTTGGAATGAAATGCATGTATAAAAAAATATAAAATACTGGGTTCAGTCCCCTTGTGCACATCGATAAATGATCAGTGATTACTTTTTCGTGATCACAGGATCACTGGATCACTGGATGTTTTTCTCTGAACCCCTGACTCTTTCAACACAAAAGATAGATAATGCTCAAAGAGTGAGCAGATGCTAGTATTTTTTCTTTTATCCATAGAATATGATGTGCAGCCTCAGGCCCTATTTGCTGCACACTATTCAAATGTCATTCTGAAGACTGAATTATTACTTTCCGCATGGGTATTCCCTATGGCATCTATTATTATTGTATCTGAATACTTCAGAAACGAGCAGTTAGCCATCCTCCACTTTACCTTTGTGAGATTTTTACACCACTGAGCTACTAGTGAACTCCTCAATACTGTTAATATCTTTATCAATGGCTTGGGCAATGGGACAGAAAACATCTTTGTCAGCTACTCAGATGACACTGGGCAAGGTAAAGCAGTTGATATGCTGGAGGGCAGAATTGCGATTCCTCCACAGCCTGCAGGAATGAGCAAGCAGGAATCTCAGGAAACTTGGCAAGGGTAAATTAGAAATCCTTCACCAGGGATAGAATAAACCCATCTAGGCTGTGCCTGCGTGGACAGGCAGCAGCTATACAGAATAGCACTGGTCTAGGAGGCACAATCTCTGTGAACAAGTGCAACATAAATCAGCAGCAAGACCTCCTGGAGATGCAGGGTAACCAGATACTCAGATGCATTAGCAAGAGGATAATCAGCAGATCAAGGAAAGGGATTATTTCCTTCTACTCTGGCTTTCTAAGGTTCGAAGCATTATGTCCAGCTTTGAGCTGCTTGGTATAAAAGAGGCATTGACAAATTGGAAAGGATCCACCCCAGAGTTGCTAAGATGCCTGTCTGGGTCACCTAGTGACTAGGGGTGTAGAACACTTCATATACAGAAAGCTATGTTTGCTTAGCCTGGACAAGTGAATGCTAAGTATGAATTCAATTCCTACTTTCAGTTTCTTAAGGCTCAGCTATGGAGAAGCAAAGCTAGGCTCTTCTCAGAAGAGCGCAGTGAAGGACAAGAGACAATGGTCACAGGCTGCAGGAAAGGAAATTCTGGCTGGATAAAATTCTATGTTGAGCAGTGCAAAAAGTGCTCGTAAAAGCTGTTGGAAACTGCCTCCTGAAAGATTTTCAAACCTGAATTATTTTATGATTCTGTGATTTCCAAATCATTTTTCATCACTACTGCCTAGATGGAAATGGCAACTTGTGCCTTAGGAAGACAAAAAGAAAGAAGCTTGACTCTGCATCCCTATCATGAGACCAATTCTCTGGAGAGGAAAACATCTGATTTTACTTTTCATGAAAGTTGCTTTTCTATGACATTACTGGATGTTGCATAAACCTTAATATCCTTGGACAGAACCTGCAGAAAATGAATGTGGAGAGTATACTTTACAAAATAAAACGTGGGTAAGACTCACTTGTTTTGAGTACTTTTAATTTGGAGAAGAGCTGCTACGTCTTGTAAGGCCAACAGGTCATTAGAAAGTTCTCCAAAAAGTTCTTTGTTTCTTTCTTTGTTACAGTTAATTTCTACCTAGGTGAATTTTATTCATGTCAGTCTCAAAGTCATCTGTTCTGCAAAGTTCACAAGTTGATAAAACATTTATTAGGATTGCGACAGAGAGATTTTTATTAACGTTAGCAGTATTTAAAGAGCAATCAGTGCAGAACTCTAAACAGTAATAAATTATTTTTCAAAGGGTAGGAAAGAGATGCTTTCATTAGAGCAAACACAGTCAATCTTTCAATCTTTGCCAACCTAATATGATATTTTAAAGTCATACAACAATAAAATAAGTTCCATTTTCTAAGATAAATGTGAAGTGGCCAACACAAATATATAAAGATTATATAGCAATACATAAAGAATATTGAGAATCCATCAGGTTCTGTCATGGGGCCTGCAGTAGTCAAACATCACATTACAGCCCTGCAGAGAAGATGGTTGTGAAGGAATTCCACTGTCAAGTTGTTGATACTGTCTTAAATAAGATCCTCAACAGAGGAAAGTGCAAAATCATACACCTGGAGGAACAACCCCAGTTCACAATATATGCTGGTGGCTGCTCATCTGGAAAGCTACTTTGGAGAAAAGGACCTAGGAATCCTGGGGGACGCCATGTTAAACACGATCCAGTAATGTGATCTTGAAGTAATGAAGGCTGTCAGTATTTTGGGTTGCATTAGAAGGAGTGTTGCCAGCAGGCGAAGGGAAGTAATCCTTCCTCCCGTTCAGTCCTTGTGAGGCCCCACATGGGAGTCCAAAGAAAGGTTACAAATCAGAGGAGTGGAAGAGGTCACTTGGTTTGTTCAGTTTGAAGAAGAGGAGACTGAAGACTGAGGGGAGAACTCATAGCAGCCTACATCTTCCTCTTGAGGAAAAAGGAGGGGCAGGTACAGATTTCTTCTGTCTGATGACCAGTAATAGGACCCAAGGGAACAGCATGAAGCTGTGTCAGGGGAGGTTTAGGTAAGATAGTAGGAAAAGGTTCTTCATCCAGAGAGTGTTTGGGCACTGGAAGAGGCTCCCCCAGGGAAGTGGTCACAGAACCATTCTGGCTATGTTCAAGAACTATTTGGACAATGCCCTCAGGCATATGGTGTGATTTTTGGGGTTGTCCTGTGCAGGGCCAGGAGTTGGACTTGATCCTTGTGAGTCACTTCCAACTCAGGATATTCTGTGACTCTCTGTTGCTGTGTCACCTTCAAGGCTCCCCAGTACAAGAGAGACACAGAAATACTGGAGAGAGTTCCAGCAAAGGGTTACAGAGATGATTACAGGACTGGAGTAGGTCTTTTATGATGAAAGACTGAGAGAGCTGAGACCACTTAGCCTAGAGGAAAGAAAGTTCAGGGGAGTCTTATCAATGTATGCAAACACCTGAGGGGAGACTGTAAAGGAGACAGAGTCAGGCTCTTTTCTGATGACAAGCCAGGGGTGATGGGCACAAAACTGAAACACTGGAAGCTCCATCAGAAACACTCTTTTCTTCACTGTGATGGTGATTGATCAATTAGCACAGGCTACCCAGGGAGGTTGTGGAGTCTCCGTCCCTGGAGTTATTCAAAAGCCACCTGAACATGGTCCTAGGGAGCCTGGTCTAAGCGGCCCTGCTTGAGTATAGGGGCTGGACAAGATGGCCACCCTTCTATCCTCAACCCTTCTGTGGTATTATAATGTCACTGCCCTGTAAGAAAGATAGAACTGATGTTATCATTAATGTGTTGTGGAAAACTTTAAACATTGCACTAACAACTTTCCAGGCCAAACAAAGTAGTTCTGCTGCTTATCTTAATAATTATGGCATATGTAAGATCTGAGTGTGTATGCCTGGATGGGAGTAGTCATATCTAACTGCTAAGGCTCAGCGAGGATTAGGGGTTGAAACTAGATCCATGTACCATGATCAGCGTAAGCTGATGCAGAATCTGGAAAATCCAAAACCCTTGGCGAGATCACACTGTAGTCTAAAGTATTTTGAAAATCAGCAGCAAGATCTTAATACAGAATTCAGGAGGCAGGAAGAAAGAGTGAGATGAGTAAACACAGCTTCTATCAAATGGCTTTGTCAGACACCAAATAGCTGATAGGTGGGTGCCCACTGCTTAACTACCCAAGCTCACAACACATCAGTCTGGAGTCTGCTTGAGCTTGACTGATAAGGCAAAGCCTTTCACTGTGGAAGCTTTGTGGGAACAGTTTTAGTGCTTCTTTTGAGTTCAAGAACAATGTTATGTATGTCTATATGAACCAAGGCTCTATAACAGTGAAAAGCAATAAATTCAGCTCTATCTTTTGCAGTCAGTAGTTTCAGTCTGTCCAAATAAAAAAATTAAATCTACCTTCAAACTGAGCTTAACCATGCAATACCCAGTTTCCTTTCTACTTTCATTCTTCTTATTCACCACTTTTATCTAATTCACTGCATTTACCAAATTTGAAGCACATCTCAACAAACATCTATGCAGAAACTCAATTTCTATTTCTTGTGGCTGTAGTAATGGAAAATACTCTACTAGACAAACAGAAAATGGATCCATATCTACATTTTTTTAATGTGTTTATGAATTATAGGAATGCATAAAATTTGTCTCCGTCATAATGGAAAGGCAAATTTGTCCTCCAAGCTATCTGTGTTATCCAGTATTTTCTGAAAATATGAAAAGAAAAATCACAAGTTAATTGGAAAAGTCCTGAAGTTTTTCCTGCTGGCATATTTTTTAAATCACTTCTGAATTTCCTTAGCTTCAAAAGGACAGTCCAATCTGGCCTTTTATTCTGCTGAGTAACCAGACATATTAGCCTTCACAGTCTGACCTTTTGTCTCCAGAGACCTGTTTCTTGCAACTATAAATGTGTTAATAGAAATCATCAAGGAGTTCACAAATTTCTTTTGGCTTATATTTTGTAGCTCCAATACAGTTCCTGATTGCTAAAATAGATCTTTTTTTTCTTTTTTTTTCCTTCTCTGTCTGAGTTTATAAGCAGCATATGAGCTTTATTGCTTCTTTTGAGAAAAAGCTGCTTTAACCATTCCAAGTCTGTCAGGTTCTGCCCACAGTCCCCTGAGATTAATAGTTAACTGATCTCAAAAGGTAGCTTAATTTGTAATTTTCAAAGCTGGTGTTTAAACAGAATTTTTCTAATTTTAGATCTATCTCTGAAGTTTGTGAGCAGCAGGTAATTTTGCTCCTCCCTTCTCTTAGTCTAACCTAAAGATGTATGAACAACTTCCATTTCTGCAGTTTCAGAATTTTTCCAGGCAGTATCTGATGTTCCTCAGCCTATCACTTCTGCGTTCTTCCTCTATCTCCTCTTTCAAAAAGCATCCTGCCTTATTGAGGTGCTGTTTATTCTGTAGACAGGCAGATTTTGGTGTCATCCTGCCAGGTTATCTAGGCAGCAAGTAGGTTCAATGGAAAATTTCAAGCTGAAGAGAAATCTACTGAGGGCCATGAAGATTTCAGCAGCTGCAGGGGACTACACAAACCTTTGGTCTGCTCTAGTATGATGGCTTTTAGGATCAGATCAAATTAAAGTCCCACATATTCAAAGTGTTTTATGTGGAGTACCATCAAAGGATGCAGTGTTCCATTGAATTTAGAGGACTGGGGGCTACTTTAGGTTTCACCTTTGAAGATCACATAAGGAACTGAAGGACAGTGGTATAAGAGCAAGTGTTTAATCATGGTGTATGTGCAAAGCAGAATAGTCCTTCACACGGAGTGGTATGCACAGCTGCCACAGTTTCTTTTCCATGTGGAAAAATAAAAGTTTAGTTTCCTAAATTTTAGCTCTCAGACAGAGATACCTGGGCAAAGGTACAGATGATGAAGACGCTCTTGGAGGAGGTCCAGGTGTGCCAGCAGCCACCACCTGTACCCCAGTGGCCGAGTGACACCCTGTGGGGTCTTGCAGGGATCTTGTTCCTCCCCACCACAGCTGTCCTGGGCTAGGACAGAAAAAGGAGACTGGAATAAAAAACACTGCTCCTGTCTGTCGTCTTTTCACTGGCAACCTCCATGGAAAAGGACTGGAGGATGAGGCAATGGAGCTCTACAGGCCGAGGGCTGCTGAGTTTTAGTGCTAAGTATGACCATGCCCTGTGCAAGGGTCTTGCAGAGAGAGCTGATAGAAGCCACAATGGCTGATGTCGCTTCTTGGGCTATCTGGGCAGTTCCCCAGGTGTGGCAGTAGGTCTTGCTGAGCTTGAGCTGCTCCACCTGGTGGAATATCTGAGGGGGGCTGAGCCTTGGCCCACCACTCTGGTTTGGCCTTCAGTAAAAGTAAGGTGCTGAGTTCAAGGGCAATCAGACAAGACAGCATAAATTCACTCCTTAAGGCCAATCAGCAGTTAGGGTTTTATTATCAAGGGATTTTTCTTCAGGGTTTTGACAATCCAGTGAACTGGTTTTGGTTGTTGATGAAGCCTTTCCTTCCTTTCACATGATGCAGTACTCTTGCCCGTGTCACGCACTGCTGAAAGCACTAGACTGATGACACCAGCCAGCAACATTTGTCGATATTACCTTAGGAGGGATTAATTTAAGCTTCCTCATATCACTAAATCTCCTTCTATCACATCTCAATTTAGCTATAATTGATCTCTTCTGTCTCTAAAGAGCATGCTGTAGAATAATCTATGTTACATCTGTGTCAAAATACACGCCTCTTTTAGCCCTAACCCCTCCTCCCTAGTTCTCAAAATGTCTTTGTTTACTTCCCTAGAGCAGACATTGGAAAACCTGCATTTCAGTTCAGCTATAAGACAAGGGCCTTAGTCCTAGCATAAAACAAAACAGTGATTTGTTCCATAATCAGCAGTGGAGGATATATAATAGCCCCTCATCATCCTGCTGTGTTAATTTCATAACTGCCATGGGTCAAAGTCTCCAAAGGGTACTTTTTTGTGCAAATGCACTAAAATAGAGGTATTCCTACTTGCAGCAAGGTACATTTTATGCCTCTCAAGTTCTCTCTTGACATGTACACATGGCAGAATTTATATAACAACATGACTAAGAGAGCAAGCTTTTTATCCTACAGAGTTATCTTCAACACTAGTCCCTAATCAAGAACACAGTGCCAGCAGCACTGCAAATTAAAAAGATACATACTATGTGGGAGGAGACATGAGACCGAGAGCTCCAGCAATAAGCTCCATTTCACAGTGCAGTTCTACACATAACAGCAGTTGTAAATGGTCTGAACTACTGACATAAAATAGAGTTAGAAAGGTAAAGAATATTTCATAAATGTCTTTATATTATCCAGTGCTGGCCCCCACGACCACCAACAATAAATATAATAGTAGTAAATCATACAACACTTCTGGAAGACTTATTATAAAGCTGCTTCCAAGCTCTGGTTCTAAATAAAATGTAATCCTGCACATTGCTGTAATGCTTTGTTTGGTATATGAGCCACTTTCACGGTGTGCCACTTGGCCAGTGCTTTACCCTCATTGCCAAGAACAGCAGCCATACAAAGCCATTTTCTGAAACTCACATTTCTGTTGCTGGAATTTTTATGTTAAAATACCTTGGTGACAGGGTGTGCTGGTTTAAAGGTAAACTGGCAGGAGAAACGAACCCAACTCAATTTACTAAAAGGATTATGATAAATATAGTGATACAGAGGAAAAATTTGTTTTAACCCACAAACCTCAGATGTTTAACTCAGCAACCTGGTGCATGGACAGAACTGTTCTCATTAGCCCCTACTGAGCATCATGTGGTCCTCCTGAGTACAAAGTAAAAGCAAAGGAAAACCTGTTGGTGAGGATGATGGTCACAGTCTGTTTGAGAGTAGCAGCCACAGTCCTGTTGAGATTCTGGTCCTCCTCTGGATCCAAGGAGTGGTACCTGAAGTCTCCAAACCCCAAGATTATGTATTCTCAGGTTCAGGTGTGACTGCCCAGTACCTCCCCCAGGGCAAGGAGTTTCACAATGGGTGATTTACTCTGTGAATCACGGGATATTTTTTGAATCCTTGATAGCCTGTTAGCAGACATGACCTCTTAGGCTGGGTGTGGAGGTGCTAATGCGTCCCCTGAGGGGAGTTATCACACCTAAGTAATTGATGTGAAAACAGGAAAACTTTCCTATCTCACAGAGTTCTTTAACACCTATCTTGTAATCTGAGGGGTCAGGTGTGTCCCAGGCAGCTGCTGCAAACGATCCATGATTAACAGTTCATGAGAAATGACAGAGAGGGTGTAGAATACACAGCTTTTATTACACCCACACAGTGATAAACTGGTCCTGGCTGCTGTAACTAGGCCACAGTGGTTTGGTGGTTTTTTACAATCTGGATTATGCTACCTGCAATTCAGGTAATGCAACACTCACACTGAAAAAGCACGCTTGCTTTTCTGAAAGTGAAGTGGGGCAGCAGGGCAGGCTTCAAAATTTGAAGAGGCCCAGGAGTAAATACATAGAACTCAGAGGGTTTAACTTGCATTTTCATGACGAACAAATTCATTGAGAGAAAGGTTCAGTGGATTTTACCTTTTAAAGCACATTACATTATAAAGCTAGTTGAATATTTCAACTGGTTCAACTATTTGCTAGTACGAGTAGAACTATTACTGCTATTTAACCTTGTATCTGTAAATACTAAACTCTTGTCCTCTGAAAAGGCCTTGCATTTTCTCCTTATTTGCTGGGGTTGACAGTAAGCCCAGGCAGAATGTTACTGCTTAAACATAGCTGATTAAAAGCCTGATAAACTTTAGGGCATTTTAAAACACCCACTATATGCGTTTTTGTTTTATGACACTTCTTTAAAATTTGTTTCTGTAGTCCTATTGTAAGTTACAATTTTCAATTTTTTTTGCTAGTGCTGGCAATTGCGTATAAATAGACATGTTTTGGCTTCAGTCAATCTCCATCACTACTTTGGAAAGGAAATTTGATGACAGAATATTTCCGTTAATCTACTTTATCTCTAAAGTTCTATTGTCTTTCTTGCTTACTTTTTACTATTATTTTTCTTCCAGGAAGGAATATGATCAAAATTACGTTAGGCTTAGTCCTAAAAGAATTTCAATACCTATCATTTTAATTTAATCTAGCAGAATCTGACAGTGCTTGGCACTGTTTATCATGTCCATCAAAGAACAGACAGTGAGATTTGGCAGAGCAGTTGATTGAGTTCCCTTTTGTTAATCAAAACAATACTGTCAGCAGTCCATTAAAACATTCACTTTCCTTTTAATATTCCTGGATTAGTGAGAATAAAGCCAGAGGGAAAGCTGAAACTGGAAGAATTTTTTAGAATTCATTTGTCTCATTTGTGTGTAGACCTATAAGGCACTAGGTACTCCTGATATTTTTTTTTGTTCTGATCTCTGTGGCAGAAGATAAAAGGAGGAATGGAAATGCCCCAGAAACTTGCTTTGGACATTCAGAAAAAGCTGCACTAAATCTGTTCTGTATAAAAATGTAAACCCAATTAAAATAGATTTTTTTAGTTTTTGTTTCTACTGAAAGTCAAATCCATGTGTCTAGACTTATCTATCATACAAGTGTTCAAAAATATATTTGAATATCTTAAAAAAGTTAATTAAATGCAGATTTTAATACATTTCAAAAGTAGAATATACTTAGATTTTCATGATATGATGCACTCAGTTTTGAGACATCATGACAATTAATTTTTATTTCTATGAGGGTTCTGTAGCTGCAAAGAATGGAAACATTTTTTTTCCACTGAAAAACTATTATTAGTATAGCCTGTACATGCAACTTGAAAAGTTCAGGTCTTTGCAGCAAAAGTACATACATTGAAATTAGCTTGTTGTTTCATATGCATGCCATTCTCTTCACAGCATTTTAGCAAAACCAGGACAAGCATCTATAACTTGCTTCTCCATTTACCAGTTATATATTTTCTGATATTTAATATAAATAGAAATGATGTATTCATTTAATCTTGCTTCACTGTTTAGCTTTTAAAACAAAGAAATCTAATTAAAGGTGCAACACGTGCTACAGAATAGTTTGAAGTATGTCAGTCTAATGTAAAAGAAAATTGTATGTGTAGTAGTGACTCTCCATCCTGTTTCCTCTCAGTCCTCCCACATTATGAATCCCAGAATACATGAGATGATGTTCTGCCCTGTCGCTCTCTCTGACAGTGTTTCTTGCAGTCATAATGAAGCCTTTCCATCTGTGATGGATACCCAAAACTAATTTGCATCTGAGTTGTAACATTTGCTAAAAAGATAACATTGAATTCTGCTGACCAGCCAAACAGTAATCAACAAATCTCTTCCATTTCCTGTCCTTTAATTTTTATTGTCTTTGAATCTTGACAATTGCGCAATAATTGCACAAAATGGAGAAAAAGGAGAGGTTTCATTAGCATAAACAAAACCTATGTAAATTATTCATGGAGATTTACCATTTTCAGTTGTCAAAGTATCACTTGTTTCATTTAAACTTTTTTTTTTAATAGCAATAATAAGATTGTAATGCAAATGAAGCTATTCTAAATTAAGGCTTGCTTCTCAAATACTTACTGCAAACAAGAAGCACATACCCTATCCTCTTACTATGCTGAATAATAATTTGAAAACAAAAGCAGAGCAGATAAGTCAACTCAGATTTAATTTATTCATTAAATACCACATATGTTCACATATGTTTCTTATTCAGGTTAAAAAGCATAAACCAACTAAGACAGTATGAAATTAACAAAATTACAGCACATTACAATGAAGAGCAAAGATATTTGTAATTCTAAATAAGATAAGGGAAAGACATCTACATTTGTAAATTGGTTTGGCTTTATTT
>VWZD01013063.1:5827-23634 GCA_013396695.1 Sakesphorus luctuosus
GAAAGCTGTTGAAACATTGTTACATGTTTTGACTTTGATAGATTATTCTTGCAGCTTACATAAGCAGCTACAGTGTGTTGGATTAATGAATGAGTTTTTCCTGTGAGGCAAACTGTCCCTGTTCAGTGAATTTTTACTGTCACTTATTGGTTTGTGCCAGAGGAAGGACAGGTTCTTGCAATAGGCTCCCACAGCAACAGAAAAGGAAGAATAAACAACAAGCATTTGTGCTTTCTTGACATGGCTACTTTTGAACATTTCCTTCTATTTTAAATATGGATTGTTTTATGAATAAAACTCAGTCTGTGTATATCTTAGTTTTCTCCCTCAGGGATTTCATGGCAGTCTTGCTGTTTTGAAGCTTGGAGATCTCCAAATTGTACCAGGACATCAAATAAACCTCATCTGCATCATTTGCAGATGCAATGTTTTCAACCACTCCATGATGTTTTACTAATTTTTTTTGTGCCTGTGCTGTGAAGTCCTCACAGAGTGATGTCCACATACACTCTGGAATGCTGAAAAAAGTACAAATACAAAATAGCATGGGAGGAGTAACACAGAGGCCTGGGCTTCTATCTGCTAAAAGTTTTGTGACCAGCAGCATAATCAGACAAATAGGCAAACCATCAACCCAACTAGTAAATTAAACTAAGACTATGTTAAAATATTAAGTGTAAAATCAATTTTAAAAAATGGCAGAAAATACTGCTGTGTATAGTGGCACTGCACCTGGGAAGTGACTATTGTGAAAGGGTCTTCTGGATAGTTTCACCTTTAATTCCTGCTTTCCTGTCTCAAGCCTATGTATGTGACTTTTTCAAATCCTGTTTTCTCCTCCCAGTATTCAAATGTGAGTCTAGAATTATTTATGCAGCTTTTCCTTACAAATCCTGACAGATGTAAACTGCACCATACACTGAGCATCTAAATCAAGCTCAATACACACTAGCCCAATAGTGTTTATGCTGCCAATTAAAGGCATCACTTTTTTGAATTATACAGGGAGTGAAATGATCTCTGACAGCTGTGAATTGCAGAAAAAGGGCTCTATTGTTCAAAGAACTGCCTTTAATATAGAGAAACCCTTGCTAAACTTTTGATTCCCAAGTATGGCAAACATTAATTGGCCATAAACTTAACAAGAATCAGTTCACTCATTCCACAACTTCTGCTCCACTCCCCCACTTTCCTTCTCATTACTTCCCATTAGCCTCTCCTAGCAAGTGCTTAACTCAGAAATACCCCACCCCCCACATTCCCAGGTTTCCATCTTTACACCCTCAGTGTTCTCACTATTTTATTTAGCTCTTTCAGCCATGCTTGCTTTGCCAGATGAATTCTACAATAAAAGCCCAGGCTGTCTGAGTACAGACAATCTGGCAAACTCTCATGGATTTGTCCTAAGTCTTGTGCTCTGCTGCTGTGTTTCTTAAAATCCAAATCCCATAGATGTTCTGAGAAAAGAAGCTCATATTTCACTCTTTTGAGTGTAGAATTCTAGTCTTTAGAGTTTCAGAGAAAAGATGAAAAATGTTACCTGAACACTTCCTAGAAGAAACAAAATGTTAAAAAACATCCAAAGGCATTGCTTTCTTTAAACCTCATATTCTTTATGCAAACTCCATGATTTTTGGATTTCAGTTTCTTAAAGAAATAGCAATATTGCACTAGCCTGAAACTATACATGTAAATCCTTATCATCTAGTATTTTCTTGGTGTGCTACACAGAGTAAGACAATCATAGCTTTTCATAATCACAGTCAAATTAACTTCAGCATTCTCCTTATCATACTAAATTTTTAATTTTACAGACAAACAAGAGGCTTATAGATTAGAGAAGATATTTTTAATAAGCAGCTTCCAAAAAATAAGAACACTCCTTTTTTGGCTTTCCAGTAAAGATTTTCCATTTTTTAGACTTGCAAAGTTCTAGGAAGTATATAAATAAGTTTAGAATAAAAAATTGGAAACAGATGGGAACAAATATCAGAAATGTTATGTGCTTATATTTTGGGTAGAGATGTGAACACTATGTTAATATTATAAATTATAATATGGGTATATGGGTCAGAAGAGCTGCAACATGCTCTGGGCTAGTTCTTTGTGTGATGCATGATTTAAATGTATTTTAGGATCAATAAAATGAAATCAGGGCCATTTGTGATAGCTGGTCTGCAGACCCATGGTATTTGCTGGGCCCCTTCTGGATGAACTATCCAACTGAGCAGTAGTTTGAGGAATTAAATTACATGCCTGAGGCCATAGAGATGGGGACAATTTAGCATATCTGGTTTCTCAGCTCTCCTGTAACAGCTGAATGAAGTTACCCCTCTGTTTCTCTGCCATTCCTGTCATATTTTCTTTTCCTGTGTCATCATCCTGTCTTATAGATAGCCCTAAGTGCTACATTTTTAAGAATTTAATGTCTCCTGTAGCTAGGACTCCTCTTCTACAATACTCTGCTTTTGTGTTGTTAATCCTGCCAAAAGTATCTGCCAGAAGTGCTGCTCTTAAGATCTTCATGTTGATCAGAAAAGAGTATATGTGTTTCCTTAAGCTTTCCTTTTCCTATTGCTTTAGGACTGGAAGTGTCTAACAGCAGGTGATTTTTTACATTATAAAAAACCAAAAAAAAAAAAACAAAGAAGAAAAAAAGTCAAAGGGGTTTATATGAACAAAAGACAGATGACACTAACCACTATCACATCTCTGTTTGTTAGACCAGAATTGTTATTATTTTAACCTATTGCCCAGTGCTTTTAATTCATTACCAGGTTGTCTGTGAAGAGTTCATGAGGTGTTACGTCTGCCCAGAACAAAGACAGGTCTGTTAGACAGATGTCAAATTAGTTATAATTAACAATTAAGTGTCAGAGTCCATTGCTGTGATCTGTGGCTGTTCAGCATATCCACATGAACAATGCAAGAGTGGTAGTTCAAATGATGCTGGGGTTAGAATTTGCAGACTTTTTTTACTTATGACTCCTGAGGTAACAAAATAAACAGCTTATGTTAGTAATTTCCTTGTACAAGGATTGATGTATGTTTGACTTGAAGGCCCTTATTAACAGCTAGTATTCTCATACTCATAAATGTTTGAGTTTGTGTTGTATTTATGAAAATATTACACTTTATGTTAACTTGTCAAAGAAATTACTGTGGTCTAGCAACCAAACATTAAGGAATGGTATATTTGCATGTGTATCATGCTGAACAAGAAATGAATGTGCAAATGGTGGTTATAAAGGCAGAAAATTGTTATTATTTCCTATCTGAAACATAAGGAATTCAATTATATGGGTATGAATGTATGTCAGATATTTTTCTATGTTAATCAATAATAAAAATTCCTACTTGATTAAGTAAATGACCTAATGATGAATTAATAGTTATAGAGAACTTGTCATGTGTGGAAATCAAAATTATATGTATTCTGCACATATTGACTATTTTAGGCTTATGGACAAGTGCATTCTTGTTTTTCACACACCTCCAAAAATTTCTCTTTCATAACATGAAGAAATTTCATTGACAAGAAAATTAGGAAATGTCCCTCTTCCCTGCCCCAGTAATTTCTTTGACAAGTTAACATAAAGTGTAATATTTTCATAAATACAACACAAACTCAAANGTGTTGTCTCTTTGGGCTGAGAAAGAACTGAAATATTAGAAAAAAACTGTTAGAATATAGGTAATCTTCTATTAGGAACCACATAAATTGCAAGTCAAACTGTGGCAGGTAAATGTGGATCTGAAGCCCATCTTTCATCTGGTTGATCCATGAAATGCACAGCAGTGAAAAAAAATATCTCTATTACTAAATGTGATTCTTCTCACACCAACATAAATCACATCAGTGGCAAGGGAATACTGTTCCTTGTTAAGAGTGGAAGTCCACCAGGATAAATTCTTTCTCTAATGCTAAAGAAATATGTAAGAAAATCCCTTCCAATGCCAGGATAGGTGTAGATGTTTGTTCAAGGTACTGCTCAAATGAGAGTCATGGAGAGTCTGCATCTTGCAGGCAGCAGAGACCTAACCAGGGTGGGAGAATCACTATTCCCTCCTTCCCTACAGTACACCTGCAGGGTTATGCCACTGTCTATAGGTAGACATCACCCAGAAGAAACCCTGCACAAGCATTTTGATTGCTAATATAATAGTAAAACCCCCACTCTTTCAAATACAGTCCAAGTACCCTTCCTAAAAATTTGTTATCCATTAATGTTCACAGTTTTTGTAGTCTGGCATTTTAAGGTACCATCTTTGAGAAATATTTCAAGAACTCCTCCTCTGATGTAATTTTTAACTTTTATATCTAATTTTCAATTTATTCCACAGCTATAAAATGTCTTGTGGCTAATAATGCAACTAGGATACTTCACTCCTGTAGTAAGCAGGAATCAGTTTATATAATTTCATTATTACTTGTATTTTTAGGACTCTTCATCAGTCATCCTTAGTATTCAGTTTAAATCACATTTCACATTAGTCTAAATTAAAATACCCTGGCACTTCATTGTCTTATTGCTAAATAACAATAACCAAATATTAATATGTCAAATTAATGTTATATATAATTTCTGAATTTCCTTTCCTATTCCACTGATTGAAGATCACCCTCTTGATTTTTTTTTCTCAGAGACTCCCCTTCTGTCTGTTTTGCAAGCAGCATGATGAGTACAGAAAGACCTAGGATGGAAAACGGACTTTGAGAGATATTTTAGCTCTGGTGAGACAATAAGAATTGAAATGGCTAACAGGAAGATATTTTTAGAGTAAAAGTTCTCATTTTTTAAATCATGCTCATTTCATGTAGACTACTAAACCACAACAGCATGATAATATTTACTAATTGCTGCTGACCCGACTTTAGTTTCATGAATGTACAGCTTCAGTATTAAATTGCTTGGCTCAGCTACTTTTACTCCTCTCTCTCCAAACTTGACTCTCTCTCTACATTGACTGTAAAAGGAATCAAAGGGGATTAGCTGGTATTGGCTAAGTCTTGCACTTGGTAAATTTCCAGCAGGGATTCTCAAGGAGATGCTTCTCATGGTTATATGGAGAAAACTACAAATCTAAAGAATCAAAAGACAAACTGCTTCTGGGGTATTTTCACAAAAGCTAGAGCCAACCATTTTCAAGAATGCTCAAATACTATAAAATAGCAATACTGGTAAATCTTTGAGGTTTGAAATGTGTATTTTACCATTTCTCTGGGTGAAACCTGCAAGAAATCTTAGAATTACTCATAATGATTGCAACTAGGAAAGTCTGAAATGGCTAAGAGGAAAAAGATTTTGCATTCCACCATCAGTTCCTCAATGGACCAGTCCATGGGCCGAGGCCTGTGGAGAAAGGTACCCTGTTACTGACTCTGATCCTAGCATACACTTAGTGAGAAGAGCAGCTCTTCCAATCAATGCTTCTCCTTTTCCCTTTTCCATTTCCCCTTTCTCCTTTCTAATATATAGCTCTATGCATGAGAACTAAGCTGAAAGTCTAACTCTGTATTTTTGATTCCTTTCTCTGGATTTGTGGTATGTCTTTCCACAATGAACTGAGTGCTTGTCTTTTGGTCAGGGTGAGATGATATTGGACTTTCCATCCAGAACATCTGCAAATTAATATCTGTGAGAGTTTTTTTGCACTTACCTGACTTACTGAGGCTATTCAGGCAGCAGGGGAGAGAGGGAAGGCCTGTTCTTACCTTCCTCTTTGTTTAAACACCTAAGAAAAGGACACAACTTAGCAAGGCTGCTGATGTTAGAGAAATGTTTTTGTTGGCACTGGCAGCTTTGCCAGGACCCAGGAAAACCTTCCTGCTTAAGCAGTTATCCTTGCTCCATCTCACTCCAGAGACTATCCAGGCCCTTGGGATGTTCATAGACTTTGCACACTTGATCCAGAACTGCTGCTGGCTGTGATCCATTCCTACAACCAAGATAACAGGCAAAACAGTGAGAACCATAGAATGTGTGACAGGAAGACGTGTAACAAAGCTAATGAGAAGGCAAGAAGAGGAAGAAGGGAAAAGAAGGAAGTGGAGGAGGGGCTTTGGAAGGACCTAAGGAAGCCTTCCACTTCATGCTTTGGGCACGGAGTTGAAATTCCAACCTGACATATCTTATGGTCCTATAAAGTGCTATATGTTATGTGCTAATACTTTTCTGGGAAGTTTTCAAGGCCAGGTTGGAAGGGGCGTAGGCAACTTGGTCTATTGAAAGGTGTACCTGTCGGTGGCAGGGGGGTTGGAAATTCATGACCTTTAAGGTCCCTTACAACCCCAAATCATTTGATGGATGTCTCATAAATGAGAGGCACAAGGTGACTAGAAAGTTCAGAAGACTCTGGTACTGTGTCCCAGAGGTCACTCTACTGTTTCCTCAAGTTGCTCTTGTGCAGTCATGAAGAGAAACATAAAAAGACCACATAATAGGCATTGTCAGATTAATGGTTTGACTCAATGATCTTGAGGGTCTTTTCCAGCTTAAATGACTCTGTGATTCCATGATTCTATATAATTCAGGTCTCCACTTGCATGAATGCCAGTCCTTGTTTTGAGAGATATACTTAGTGTCTGATAATCCTTCTATTTTTTTACCCCTTGAGTAAAGAAGCAAACCCCAAGAAGCCATAGATTTGTCTCCAAACGAAAGACAATGCCTAGTAATTAACTTCATTGTATCTGTTGTAGATTTCACTCAGAACTGTAAAGAAGGATAATAACTTGGCACTTCCTGCTGCACATCATTCCAGAGACTTGATTGATAAAGTCTATGTCTGGGACAGATGCTGATCTGGATTAGTGGAAGAACCTGAGCTATCAGATCCATTCACTCAGTGCCCTGGGGATGCATATTTGGGCCATGGGGCCTGACTTTTCTCCAAAGAACTTGCAAATGGAAAGCAGAAAAGTAAAACAACACAGATCTGCTGAACTAAAGTTCTTTGTCAGAATATCCGCATCTTTTGCATGTTCAAAGCCATTGGTGAAAAAAGAATGCTTGGACTGAGGTATACATATGTGACTGTGTATAGTAGAAATTGTTTGAGGGGGTTTTTATGCTCTAATAGTATAATTCTGATAATTTCCCAACAGTGCAATATATTGAATTCTGTGTAATACTTTTGAAAAATATTGACTCAAGACATTGATTTTATAATCTGAGAAAATCCAAGACATGTAACAGCAAAGGAAACTCTGGTAATTGCTTTGATAGTTTCCAGGCCAACAATTTCTCTGCCCAGATTTCCCATACAATTTTTGTGCACTAACAAAAAGGTTATCTCTAATCAGTTCACTGATGGAACTGCTCTCCAGTTTAATTTTTTGTTATTTGATGCAGATTAATATAAAAAAGACAAAATAAATAATAAAAATGTGTTCTTCTGATTGTTGTTTATGATCAATTTTTAGTAAGTTAATGTTTACTAAGATATAATACATGTCATATCCAGAGCTAAAATTTATGTCTACAGTTCCATTGACTTGACTGGACCCTGCCCCACTCTCCTTAGCTGAGCATGAAATCCCTTGAAGTTCTGTGAGGAAGTACATTTTTCAGCTGTAAAAGTGAATCCAAATCTTTCAGTCCTGGGCTCTGAGCCAAGCAGCATAGCTTTAGTCTTTCCCACAATCAGCATCTACTTGCATTTCAATAGCAAAGCCTGGAAACTGTCAAAAAATGCTCTGGAGGTGGATCTGGTCCTTGTCTACAGCTACATTACTAACACGTCTCTCAGTGCTTTCAATACACTTACAGTGAAATAGCTTTAAAGACTATGGAAACTTGTATATACACCTTTTCACAAGAGAAAAACAGATGTCCTTGCAGTCAGTAATATTGGAATCAGTGTGCACTACCCTTAGCTGCAAGTCTTTTGAAAACTGGTCTGAAAGAAAGGACTTTTTTCATGTAAACTGAAGAGCATCAGCGAAGGTTAAAAGCTGTGTGTCTTCATAAGCTAGAAAATCCTGCCTTCAAGTGGGCTTCAGACATATTGGGTTCAGATGCTGCGCAGGCTCATTTGTGTGCCAGCTGTGAGGTAAGCTTTCCTATTTATTATGAGGATTGTATAGAACAGCAAGGGCAGAGTTTTTTACTGAGACAGAAATGGACACTGACTATGAAAAGTTTAGGTGAGTGAGGATCCCTTTCAGAGTAGAATTCAAAGCTTTTCAAAGACAGTGGGAATTCTGCCATATAGAGAATATGGCAATACTGGAGCCTGTATCATCTCTAAAGTTTTTAACTTATGTCCATGGCTGCTGAAACCACAACAAGCAAGGCAGGCCTGATTTCTTCATCTGTCCTGTCTATGGGCCTTTGAAGAGATATGTTTTGAATGTCAATGATTTAACTTACTTACGAAGGTCAAAATTGCTACATAAATAGCATTCATTGTAATTGCTGTTCTTTGTAAAAGTGCATTTTTGAGTTGAAGCAGTGTGGCCTCAGCACCAAATACTCTTGCCAGCACATATTTGCATCTATCTTATATATACACAGATTGCTAACAAAACCACCTGGAAACATAGAAAAGACTGGTGCTGAGAGGGCATCTGCAAGTAAAAGCTGTATCTAGAGCCTGTAGTTTATTAAATAGTAGCTAGCAGGAGAGAATCCTCTGCCCAGGGCATACCACAGCCAGCTGACGCTCCAGCTCATAACAGCCCTGCCCTACCTGGCCTTGGGCTCCACCAGCTGGGCCACACATGGGCCTTGGCCCATGCCCACAGCAATGCCCAGTGTCTGCGGCTGTGGCTGCCCATGGGACCTCTGTCTGCCCCACTCCTGGCTGCTGTGGTTTGATGGGCCCTAGCTGCTAAGCTGTTTCCTGATGGACCTGCACAGGGAACCCACACCTCCAGGGAGCCGTTGGCCCAGTAGCACCCTGAGGGTGGCAGTCAGAGCTTCTTGGAGGACTTCTCTCACCTGTTATCAGTTTTGTTGCCTAAGGAGTTGTATCATTCAAATCTGTTTAATTTGTTGCAGACCCAACTATTGATCCGAATATTCCCTTGAGCACAATTAAAACTCACAAAAGTTATCTGTTAATACCAAAACCTGATTTTATTAATTGCTAAAGAGATGCAAAAGAAAAAGAAGAAAAATAAGAAAAGGTTAGAAAAAATGCTTAAGATTATCTTTTAGAAGTAGAGAAAAGTTATCACCAAGAGAAATTACTCTTCTGCTGTATTGGTGTGAGTGAGGTGGCGGGGAGGGAAAAGCAGGTTCTGTCTTTTTCCTTTCTTTGTGTGTGTCTCTCTGCCACGTTTCAATGTTATCTCTTAGCAGCAGGAGGGTAAGTCTCTTTGGAATGCAGGATGCATGTTTTCGCCTCTCACGCCATGTCCCAGGCCGGGCTAGCCTCCGGTTCAGCTGCAAAAAGCTGCTGTTATTTAGCCTTTAGAAGAAAATACAGTGAAAAGGGATATAACTCACACATGCAACCGGTAGCAGCAATGGGTTTCAGTCTTTCTCCAAGCTGGCCAAGGTCCTCCTGAGGCCAGCAAGCTGGTAGTGGTAGAAGAAAGTTGAGGAGAATTGAGAGGAGAGAGAGCAAAAAGAGACTAGGTAAGATTCCCAGCTTTCTCTTTCTCTCAGTTCCCTCTAATTTTTTCGAATCCATCTTCAGGTCTTTATAGTGTCCAGCGGTGGTGTATGTGGCTTTATGGAACGTAACCAGCAAAAATATGACAATGGCAGGATTTCTTTGTCAGGAAACATTTCCTCGAGAAGGTTTTCATAGAAAGCGAACAGAGGATTTTTGTAGGATGTATTGATAGGCAGAAAACAATGGAGAAACATATTTTTGGCATTTCTATGTGCAACAAAGTCTCTTCTTGGAATGTATGCGAGAGAGATGAGTGGGAAGCAGAGGGTGAGGAAAATAGACATCTGCTTCACTGTCAGGATGCAATTTCACCTCTGTCTCACCTTCTGGAATCAAGGAAACCAGAGGGACTGAGGCAAATGTAAAACTTGCACAAAGCCACAAACCACAGAATCACTTAGTTTGGAAAAGACCTCTAAGATCATTGAGTCCAACCTTTGACTGATGACCATGTTGTGAACTAAGTGCCATGTCCAGTGATTTCTTCTACACCTCCAAGGATGGTAACTCCACCACCACCCTGGGCAGACCATTCCAATGTTTAACAACTCTTTATATGAAGAAATTCCTCCTGAAGTCCACACTGAATGGGCCATTGTGCAGCCAGAGGCCATTTCCTCTTATCTTGTAGCTAACTTTATGGGCAAAGAGGCTGATCCCCACCTGGCTACAATCTCCTTTCAGGCAGTTGTAGAGAGTGATAAGGTCCACCTCTGAGCCTCATTCCAAGCTCCTTCAGCTGCTCTTCATAGGACCTGTGCTCCAGACCCTTCATCACCTTTGTTGCACCTCCCTGGACTTGCTCCAGCACCTCAATGCCTTTTCTGTTGCGAGCAGCTCAAAGCTGAACACAGGATTTGAGGTTTGTTGATGTACACTGATGCCGAGTACATGCGAACAATTATTTCCCTAATTCTGCTGGCTGCACTATTTCTAATACAAGCCAGGATGCCATTCTTGGCCACTTGGACACGCTGCTGGCTCATTTTCAGCTGGCTGTCAGCCAGCACCTCCTTTTCCACTGGGACAGTTTCTAGCCACTCTGCCCCAAGTCTGTAGTGCTGCAAGGTGATATTGTGACTCCAGGACAGGACTCAGCACTTGGCCTTGTGGAACCTCATGCTGTTGTTAGCCCATCGATCCAGCCTGTCCAGATCCTCCTCCAGCACCTTCCTGCCCTCCAACAGATCAACACTCTCATCCAACTTGGTGTCAGCTCTGCACTGAGTGTGCACTCAGTCCCCTCATCCAGATCACTGATAAAGATATTAAACATGGCTGGCCCTAGTATTGAGCCCTGGGAAACCCCTGCTAGTGACTGGCCATCAACTGGATGTAATTCCATTCACCACCACTCTTTGGACCCGGCCATCCAGCCATTTTTTAACCCAGCAAACAGTACACCTGTCCAGGTTGTGGACTACCAGCTTTTCCAGGAGAATGCTGTGGGACACAGTATCAAATATGTTGCTGAAGTCTAGGTAGACACCATCCACAGCCTTTCCCTCATCCCCCAAGGGGGTCATTTGGTCATAAAAAGAGATCAAGTTGGGCAGGCAGGATCTGTCTTTCCTAAACTCATAATGGCTGGGCCTGATCCCCTGGTTGTCCTGTGTGTGCTGCGGGATCACATTCAGGATTACATAACCCTGATGGATGCAAAGGTAAGACTGACAGGCCTGTAGTTTCCTGGATCCTCCTTCCAGCCCTTCTTGTGTATGGGCATCACATTAGCCAATGTCCAGTCATCTGGGACCAGTCTGGTTTTTCAGGACTGATGATGAAGAAGGGCTTAGTGAGCTCTTCTGCCAGCTCTGTCAGTACTCATGGATGAATCCCATCTGGTCCCTTAGACTTGTGTGTGTCTAAGTGACACAGCAGGTCACTAAATACTTTCTCCTGTCTTGCTGGGGGTCTATTCTCCTCCCTGTCCCTGTCTACCAGCACAGAGGACTGGCTTCCCTCAGGATAACTGGTCTTACTGCTAAAGAATGAGGTGAAGAAGGCATTAAGTACTCCAGCCTTTTCCTCACCCTTTCTGACTGTTTCCCCTTGCATCCAATAAAGAATGGAGATTTTCTTTGGCCTCCCTTTATTGTTAATGTATTTATAAAAACATTTTTATTATCTTTTATGGCAGTGATCAGATTGCGTTCTAGTTAGGTTTTGCTTTCCAAATTTTCATTCATCATGGCTAGGCTTCATGAATGAAGATTTGGGAAGGGCTCTGCCCATGTGGGTGTGCCCTTCGAGACTGTGCAGTGGATTTTTTAGGTGAGGCACAGTGTGTGCAGAACTGGCCCCACCCTTTAACTCCTCAGGTTCATCTGCCACTGCCAAGCAAGCTTGGATGGTGACAGTGAAGTTGTCAGGACTAGAACCTACAGCCCCCGGTATTCCCAGGAGGTCTCCCATCCAAGTACTAACCAGGGCTGACCCTGCTAAGCTTCTGAGNCACAGCAGGTCACTAAATACTTTCTCCTGTCTTGCTGGGGGTCTATTCTCCTCCCTGTCCCTGTCTACCAGCACAGAGGACTGGCTTCCCTCAGGATAACTGGTCTTACTGCTAAAGAATGAGGTGAAGAAGGCATTAAGTACTCCAGCCTTTTCCTCACCCTTTCTGACTGTTTCCCCTTGCATCCAATAAAGAATGGAGATTTTCTTTGGCCTCCCTTTATTGTTAATGTATTTATAAAAACATTTTTATTATCTTTTATGGCAGTGATCAGATTGCGTTCTAGTTAGGTTTTGCTTTCCAAATTTTCATTCATCATGGCTAGGCTTCATGAATGAAGATTTGGGAAGGGCTCTGCCCATGTGGGTGTGCCCTTTGAGACTGTGCAGTGGATTTTTTAGGTGAGGCACAGTGTGTGCAGAACTGGCCCCACCCTTTAACTCCTCAGGTTCATCTGCCACGGCCAAGCAAGCTTGGATGGTGACAGTGAAGTTGTCAGGACTAGAACCTACAGCCCCCGGTATTCCCAGGAGGTCTCCCATCCAAGTACTAACCAGGGCTGACCCTGCTAAGCTTCTGAGATCTAATGGGATTGGGTGTCAGGGTGGCATTTAACTGCCTTACAAATTTTCATTACACATGACCTAGCAACATTCTTTTACTCTTCCTGGATTGTGTACGCCTTCTTTCAAAGATCATAAGCTCTCTCTTTTTCCGAGTTCCTTCAAAAACCCCCTGTTCAGCCAGCCTAGCTGACATCTCCTCTTTTAAGACTTCCTCTTTGAAATACGTTTAGCTTTCCTGGACTCCTTTGTTATTAAGGAGAGACTCTCTTTGCTTCAATTGTCTGTAAAATGTCATTTTCAGAAACTCCAACTGGAATTTGCTGTCCAAGTCTTACTGAGACCTCAAAAGAAGAACTTACGCAGGTCTGCATGACCCTCTTTTTGCAATGAAAATGTTCATGTTTGTATGTGTGACATCGTTGTCAGCTGGCCCACATGATGGGCAAAGAGTGCTTTGTTCTCTAGGATCAAAGATGGCCACCTCCTTTTCTTTCAAACTATAACTGCCTGCTGCTTTTATGTCCACTTCTGAAGTCCTTTCCCTGCTTTCATTCTTCTTTACCTGACATACTCCCACAGAAGTCATAGTCCTTTTTAACAAATCTTTGTATCAGATTAGCTGAGATGCTAAATATATCTGGCTAAAAGTGGTATTTATTGTCATCTGATTTTGGTGGGAGTCTGTGTGAGGGAATGCTTTTAGTCATCCTGTGGGAAAATAAATTGGGGGATTTGTCACAAGTCAGGGATATGACACTTAAATATATAGGACCGTTTGTATTTTTATACAGTTCTTACAGTTTTTTTACAGTTATATGTTCTAATACAATAAAGAGTATAAGCGGAGGGAAGGTGAGGTTTCTAGGAGGGTCTTAGGGAACCGGGAAGGGGGGGTGTCCCCTAGTTAGGGGAAAAAGGCGGGAAGGCTGTAAGGTGGCAGCACCAATTAGGAGCTGTCACCACGGACAGAGTGGCCGGCGATAGGGGTTGTTAGGGCAACGGGGCCACCAATTCGGAGGTATGCTGCAATGCAGCACTACCCATAACATTAGCCATCCCATAATGTTAACACCATATATAGATGGCCAATGGGTGTGGGCGAGAACCCCTAGTAACATCCAACCCACAGGGTGCATTGCCAAATTAGGTTATGGGGACTGGGTGGGGACTCGGGGTATAAAAGATACTCTTTCTTCCTTAGGAGCGGGCTCCTGGAGAAACTCTGTAGAGCAAGCTCAGCTGCTGCAGGGGTTTCCCAGAGTGTTCCCCAGTGTGCACTGTTAAATAAATTTTCCTATTTCACTTTCATTTGAATCCGCCTCTAAATTTTGGATGCGAGATTTTTCTCACAATCCTATGCAAATGAGGAATCAAGGCATAGATTATAGGTGAACACAGCGTGTTCATGACTGAGCTGGGAAAAAGGGATTCTGATTAAACTATTAGGAAGAAATAAAATTAACAAATAAACATTGCAAGGTTTTTTTCACATGACACAGACACACAGTTAAACAGTGGAACTCAAGGGGTTTCACAAAGGCCAAAAATATGAATGGATTCAAAGAGGGATCGGAGAGCTACTTGGGTGAAATGAAAAAGCCATTTGATTCTATAAAATATAAACCCATACATGCTATCTCCAGTGTAGTAAGTTCATAGAAAACAGGATGCTAGGAGCTGGGTTACTTCAGGGAGACGGCTATTCTGGTCTTGATCTGTTCTCACCTTCTAGTAGCTAAGGTCCTGTCAGATCTAGTATCCTGGTCTCTATGTATGCATATGAATACATACACATTTATAGATACACCTCCTTTATAGATACACATACTTTATAGATATATGCAGACATTCTTTCTCTCATACAATGTCCTCATACAATGTCATTTACAAGTCTGTTCAAGGTTAGTAAATTCTAAGTGGTGGGTCACATATTTTTTTAATGCAGGGTCCAATTCATTCAACAAGAGCATCCATGGAAGGAGTAAGGCAAAAAGCAAATATTTCCCCATCTAACAGGTCATCTTTGGGTTGTATCTGCTAGACTAAGAGAAGCATGGCTCCAGGGGCTCTGTTTCAAACTGCCATTTTGTATGGAGCCAGCCAGCCTCCCACCTGGGAATCCCAAAAACTCATTCACATTAGCACTGATGAGACAAACCTCACAACAGAAGGCAGCAGTGCCGGATGTAGCTAATGGCACCAACATTTTGCAAGTCTATTTTTGGAGACCTCACAGGAAATACCTGTGGAGCTCATAGAGTCACCTTGATTTGAAACAGGAGACCTGCAACATTGTCTCATCATACTACTGACACACCATACATTTTGGTAGACCCAGTGGAATGACTTTTATCCTTCCCAGCCACCATAGTCACTAATGTTGTAATTTGTAGCACTGGCGCTCAGCTGGCAGTTGCCTCCCACTTGCAAACCCTAGGAAGAAAACTGTTGGCACTAGGCGCTCTTAGCCTTTAGATGTCTATTACACCAGCTATAGTTTGGACCAGAAGATTTAGAAATGAGGCAGTGTTGTTTCTGTTCCTGGCATTGGAAAAGTAATTTCAAACTGAAGCTATGTAACTGGATACAAATAGAGTGTGTTCATGAAGTTTGTTGAATTTAAGGTAGCAGATACGTATTAAGTCCTCATTCTTTTTACTTGCATGCCATAGTCCATTCAAGAGAGGAATCCCTTGCCTTAACTCTTATTTTCACTGTGCTCTTGTGGCTATGTCCTCTCAGAGTAATAGCTACACAGTTTCTACATCCAGGATTAGAAGCCTTCACTCAATGGGAAACTGCAATGTTTGCCACATATTTATTGGAGAGTACTCTGTGAAGTGCCAAGCTAATGGAGCATAATTCTATGAACATAGCTTAAAGAATTCGATATATAAACTCGGCTTGTTTTAAGCTGTTTTTCTGTGGTTGTCAAAAACTCTGTCATGTTTTTCTTTTGATTGTAGTTTTTTCAGCTGTCTCTTTATGTATTGTGAAATTAATGGGTGATTACATGAGGAAAGAAACAGGCATCATAGACAAAGTGGGAGGAAGGAACTTGGTTGTTATTTTCATTTGTTCTGATTTCCCTCAAAATGCCCTTTGGGGTGTAATCTTTGGCTGCTCACTCTTGCTCACTGCTTCTCTTTTCTCTTCAACATCTTTTTCGTGTTCATGCCATGTCCTAGGCCATAAAAAGAACTTACATATAGGAGAGATAGGAGAAGGATGCTGTGAACTTGATCTGTCAGAGTTCTCATTGCATTTCAGTTTCAAAGGAAAGAAAAATTAAAACACAGTATAAGAGCAACAGAATTGTTTGTCTCCCCTCAAAAATACAAAAGCACAGAACTGGTCCAGCTGGAAGGGACCATAGTGGGTCACCTGGTCCAACGTTCCTGCTCAAGCAGGTTTATCCCAGAGCACATGGCACAGGACTGTGTTCATGCAGTTCTCGGATATCCCCAGTGAGAGAGATTCCACAGCCTTTCTGGGCAACCTGTTCCAGTGCTTGGTCTCCCACATAGTAAAGGAGTTCTTCATGTTCAGGTGGAATGTCCCGTGCATCAGTTTCTGCCCATGACCTCTTGTTCTGTTGACTGGCATCACCAAGAGGAGCCTAGCTCCAGTCTCTTGACACTCACACTTCAGATCCTTACATATATTAATGAGATCTCCTCTCTGTCATCTCTTCTTGAGGCTGAATAGGCCTGGATTCCTCAGCCTTTCTTCATAAGAGAGGTGCTCCAGACCCTTGATCAACCTAGTAGCTCTCAGCTGGAGAGGCACAGTACTTCTGTGTCCATCCTGAGGAGCCCAGACTGCATAGAGTGCTCCAGGTAAAGCCTCATCAGGGCTGAGTGAAGGGGCAGGATCAACTCTCTCAACCTGTTGGCAATGCTCTTCCAAAAGCACCACAGGATACTATTAGTCTTCTTGGCCACAAGGACAACTGCTGGCTTATGGATAGTTTGTTGTCCAACAGGACCCCCATGTCCTTCCCTGCAGAGATGCTTTCCAGCAGATCAGTCCCAGCCTGTACTGGTGCATGGGGCTCTTCCTCCCCGGGTACAGACCCTGCATCTACCTTTGTTGAATTTCAGGTTTTTCTCTGCCCATCTCTCCAGCCTATTGAGGTTCCTCTGAAGGGCTGCATAGCCCTCTGGGGTACCAGCCACTCCTCCCAGCTTTGTGTGTTGTCCGTGACCTTGCTGAGGGCGGTACTCTACCCCCTCATTGATGAACAAGTTAAATAAAACTGAGCCTGGTAATGAACCCTGGGGGACACCATTAGTGACAGATGCTCAAAACAGATGTTTAAAAAACTAGAAATATATTGGAGTCCATTTCTTCCTGTGTTGTATGCACTATTTCTGGTCACATTCTTACTGAACTCCAAACCAAAACTGACTAAAAAAAATGGTCCCAGCTGAAAAGTAAACATTAAATAGACATAGTTTCTAAATAGCTGGCTTCTTTGAATTATTTAAAACATTTGTGTTATTTTGGAAAGGAAATGAATTTTTCTCCCTCTTTTTAGGGCTAGGTGAAATTATAATTGTGGATACACCTTTGGCTGCAAAACACGTGACTGCATTTCACAAATACAAAACACTTGTCTAGTCGTGACTTTACTGGAATTGCTAAACTTCACTGCCTCTGAAAATCAGTATAAGTATCTAACTATTCTTTGCTATTGTGGGCACATCATTTCTGTATTTCAGAAATAAAGGCTGATGGATGAAATCTGAAAATTTAAGACAGCATATGGCCACTATTATTGGAATTTGGAAGAGATACATTTGCTTATTATTTTTTCTCCCCTAAATGGGCAGGTTTCTCATTCTTAAAGGATTTATCATTCAGGGTCTTCTAGCTCTTGAAATCATGTTGCATTTGGAAAGATTTCCATTAGTAAAGATGGTAGAGACTTAAAAAGATTAAGTGATTTCAAGATATTTCTGTTAATGTGGCCGAAATATTTTTCACATAATTTGGTATTTTCAAAAGCAAAAGTGAACCCTTCTCTTCATGCACTTTCCATGCAACTGGGTTTAGAATATAACCAACTTTTGCACTCTGTGTAACTTGTCTCTTCTCTAAATTTGGGTATGTTTTTTCTTTGATACTACCAGTAGAATCTTCTCCGGGGACACCCC
>VWZD01013064.1:1797-19338 GCA_013396695.1 Sakesphorus luctuosus
CAACTGGTCTTGTGCAGGGTGAATGGAATGCAAACCACATTACAGTGCTGAGCACATTTTATCTTTGCTTATGGCAGGGAAAAGCACAGTGATTTTCCTAAGAGTTGCTGTTACCAAGTTTATCCATTGGGAAAGAAAGTTTTCTAACTAATTCTGCTTCTGACAGAGACCTATCAAATTTTGAAATTTAGAGCAGTAAAATGCTGGTATTGAAAGTCCATAAATGTTAATTGGTTTTGTGTGGCATTGGAGGCTCATGAAGAAACTTGACATGAATTCAGGTTATTAAAGATACTGGTAACAACTTACTGTGCTGTAGAAATATAGAAGAGAGAGGGAGAGAAGAGCACTCATAGAGACATAGAATGAGATTTCTTGAGATTTGTCCTTGATAAACATTTGTAAACATTTGTGAAAGGAATAAAAATAATTGGAAGAGAAACATGCACATCTCATGCTGACAAAAAATATGTTTGTGCCTAATAGATTGGAGAAATTGTTTGAGAATTGTTTATTCTCATGGAAAGATTGCCCTATACAGTGCTGCCAAGGACAGTTTCAGCTTGAATAACTATCTGTATGACATTCACTTAAGTTACAGTGACTTAACTTTTAATGTAGACATCACTGCATATGAAGGGGTTCATGGGGCTTTAGTGTTGTTAGTTTTTTTTTTCCCCCTTCCTACTGAATGAAGGATTGGAAAGTGCCATTAAAAGTGGAGTATGAAAGACACATTGTTCCATGGAAGTGTGGTTTCTCCCTAGTTACGGAAACATCCATAACTGTTCATCCCTACAGACAGAAGACTATATAAGTGATGAGTTTGTTAACCTGTGGAACAAAAAAATGGCTGTGATTGTATCCATTGTATGTGGATTGTCTTGGACAGCAATAAACACTTGCAAAGTCTGTAAGCAATTCTTTATACTAGGGAACCAGTGTTTTTCTTGTGAATGTAACAGTTATCTGTGCTCTTACACATACTGAATTATTGTACTGTGATGGGGTAAACCCAAATTCTGTATTCCTCGGTGTGGCTCTCAGATACACAACCCAACTGAAAGGTTCTGGTAGATCAAGCATACATTAGGGTAATATACCATATTGGGAGAATATTTAAAGAACACTGCAATTAAAGATGGAATTACTCTTTTCTACTGTTAAGGCTCAGATATTACCTTAGGAATGGATCAAAATGCTCTATTAAATATGCCTGTTCAGGAAAAAAGCCAATACTAATTACTAAGTTGTTGCAGTCATTAAAGGCAATAGTTAACACACAACATCCTTCTCAGCTATATAAGCAGAGCAGGGTTAAGAAAGCAAATATATACTACATATATGGTTTTTTTACAACCAGGAATTCTGAAAAATATGAATCAATAAAAAGATGAAATGCTGACTTCTGGAAGGAATACATAGTCACAGCTTTCTCTAGTGTCTCCATCTTTCTTATCACAAATAGGGCACAAAATGGGTAGCACCTTGTTATGATCCGGTTATTAAAGTTATCAGAGATGCCTCTGCCTGAATTAAGGTGCAAATGACAGCATATGCTGAAGTCAATAGTATGGATTAACAGTAAATGTGAGGCAGAGTGAGAAAGAAATTGGAAAAAGGGAGGGAAGGTGGGGAAGAGAGTGACAAAGTAAACTGAAAATATATCAACATTTCATTGAACCTGATGGAGTCTTACATGTGCTGTTCTGTCTTCTCGGTGGTGCAGGTTCCTCATAACACAGAGTCCAATGGATTAATGTACATTCAGAAGATGCCCAGGCACCTTCCCTGGGCGGGAAGCTTTGCAGTCTCTTGTGACAGCTTCTGAATTTGTTGCATCACTTGGATCACATGCAGTCCTCTGGTGGTGGAAAGCCTCAGGAATGAGCCAGAGGGGGTCGGGCTTTGGGAGGTTTTAATGATTGATGACCCTTTTCCAGCGGCTTCTTACATGAATGCCCCGTGTGTACGTGGTTTTCCCAGAGAAGGGGTGTTTACTCTGGTGCAGAGAGATTTTGCCATCACACTCGCCAAACCCTTCCTCCTCCACCTCCTGAGCCCAGCTAGGGGCTTTCCTTGTGAATACATTCTTCTTCTCTGAGCCTTGTTTACTTCTCCTTAGACGGGAGATAATTAGACAATAGTCTTATCTCGAGTTCCCATCACAGTTCCAGTCAAGGAGGTATATTAGAGCTAGGGTGGGGAAGGGAAGGGTGTGCTTTGGTGGTAATATATGGGCAGTTGCCTCTGCAGTTTGACAAAAAAATCTGTGATTTTGACAAGGTTTGAGACAATATTTCAGCCTCTTACACATCTGCAGTACAAAAAAATGTTCCTGATGTTCCTCTGCTTTCCACCCTTTGTCCCTGTTGCATAGCCATGTAGTACAAAGACAGGGAGACAAGGAAGTAGCATAAAATATAGGAGTTGCCGTCTACGTGGACAAGGATGAAATAAACTTCGGGAGCTGTCTCCTACCACACTAGCATTACCTGTAAAAATTTCTCTCGTAAAGTACAAATAAGCCAACTATTATTCTGAATGCGTGATGTAATAAAGAAAACTACTTCAAATGAACTAGGGAAAACCAAGGTGAAAAAGCGTATTTCTGAGTTTGATTATTAGAACAATGATACTGTTAACACACTTTGTTTTATTTAATTTTCATGTTGATTTGTTCTTATGGATGATATCCATCTATGTGTGGGTATATACATTATAAAATAAATTTACATGTATGTATATGGATATACAGAGAGATATACAGAGGGATATGTATAGGTATTTGCTAAGTTCATGGGAAGGATTTATTTCTTTTCTTCCACTGAGGCCTTGTACTTAAAGTTTATTTTGATAATGAAACAATTATTTGGGATGTCAGTTTCCTAAGAATATGGATCAATTTCTATTAAGTAAATTTCTATGTTTTCAAGGAAAATAATTAATGACTTTGTTGCAGGTATCGTTTTACAGCTTCTTGGCCACCTAACTACCAGCACTTCTCTCTCTCATTATTGCAGAACTGCTGGAATTCCGTGCACTTAACTGGAGTACAGTGGGTATAGGGAAGAGCTGTCATTGTAGCCCAAATATAGCTTCTATTAAAAAAAATTAGTTTACAAAGTGTAGATAGATAGACAGATAAAAACTTCTTTATATTTGTGTCATTTATTATACTAGCAGTAAACTGATATGAGGAAAGCAAAACATCTTTACTGAGAGGTCCTGTTCCTGAAATTAAAAGTTAATTTTCATTTTTTTGCTAAGTAAAAAATCTTACCATACAAAGTAAGCAATCACCAGCAGTTGGTGTTAGGTTGTCATCAAAACCAACAAGAGTCTATACAGTACTTGTTGTCAAAACATGAGAATAAACCAGATGCATTTTGAAATTATATATTCAATGTCTACAAGATAAGGAGCAAATTCACCTTGTTTTAAAGGCATTGGTAAGCTCTGTAAAAATCAGCAGGAGCTTAACAATAATTAAGACTCATTATATTACGCATTTGAAGGGCTGTTAAAAAGACTGATATGTTTTTATCAGCAAAAGTTAAATATCCTCTTTTAAAATAATCTTTTTTATCCTGGCAACTGGGTCTAAGAGCAAACAGTAAGTGGTCTGTACTGAAGACTGTTGCAGGTGATGTCATTTGTTCTGGTAATTAGACATAAACCCATGTTGAAGCAAAGAGTGCAAATGTTGGGAGTCCATAACCATAAAATTTTTAATTTTATGTAGTGTAGATGCTACAGGAACAGTTCTTTGTTTACTTTCATAAGACAGCTACCTGCTGTTTCAGTGAATTTAGTAAGAAGGAAAGATACTAAGTTACAAAACTAATTATACTACAGGCTTCTCCCTTGTATGGTAAAAATATACATTCAAAATTAATAACCAGATAATGAAAGAATGTGGAAGGTTCTGTCCTTTGGCATGTTCACTTGTTTTGAATGTGAAAATTTCTGAGAGTGATTAATTCTTCTTAAAGGTCTCTGACTAGTAACTCCTATGGTAATATCTGAGATACAGGTTTTTCTGCTTTCCGACTCTCTCTTTTAGACCTTCTCTGTCATCTTATCTTGTTTCATGCTATCAGTTTAAATTTAACTTGTTCAGAACTGATTGAATAGTAATTTCTTCATCCCTTTCTTTCCTGCAGCCCTTGTTTCAATCATCTTTTCTTTATGGCCTTGTTCTCCATGTCACTTGCTTTTCTCCAATCTTGATGTCATCCTCAGTGCTGCAATTCTGCCTCAGACTGATAAAATATATCTTGCTGGTCTCATTTGACACAGATAATTTCTTTCTTTTTCTTTATTTATGAATCCTTTCTTTCCACTGGATATTCATTCAGTTTTCTTGACATTTTCAATATTTTTGAAAATCTTAATGTTTTTAAGATTAAGAATAATCTTCCTACTATTGTTAATCATTTAGGTTACTTCATATTTTCCTTAATGATTTTGATGATGGAAATGTCCTGCCAAATATATTTTACTGAGTTAAGGGGAACTACAGAGAGAAAGGTAATAAATCATATTTAATTAATATATTGCATGGAACAGGAAGTAATGTTCTCACAACACAGCAGAATGTACATAAAATTATCAGCAATGAACACACTTTCCAATTTTAAATGTAGGGAAGAAAAGAATAGGTTGTGTGTGTATAACAAAATCTCCAGCAAAGGAGATATTTTGGAAAAGTTTCACAAATATTTGTAGGGAACATAGATAGCTGGTACAGGCACATAACTTCAGACAAAAGACAATACTACATGATTTTCAAGTTTGCTTTCAGACTCGTTTTCATTTTAGCCTGGTTTTCTACTCTTCTGGTTCGTGTGACATAATTAATCCCCTCCATTCATTTGTTCAGCACCCCTCATTTATCTCGTATCTGAGATTTCCCTCTGCCTTTCTACAATACACACAACAAGAACTAATCTCCAGTTATGAGATGCTCAGGCAATATTCAATATGCTGTGTTCTTGTTTAACTTTTCTACATGGTGAGGCATCGCAACAGGAAACCCAAAGATGCTGTGGATGCTCCATCACTGGAAATGCTCAAGGCCAGGTTGGATGGGGCTCTGAGTGACCTGATCAAGTGAAAGGCATCCCTGCCCATGGCTGGGGAGCTGGAACTAGATGATCTTTAAAGTGCCTTCCAACCCAGCCAGTTCTATGATTCTATGATCTGCTTGCATATTATAGCCCTTTCTGGTTCTTATTTAGCTTTTCCCCTCTTATCACTTGAAAAGCTTCATATTGTTACTGTTTTTCAAGAAATTAACATCTTATACTTGCAATACCAGTGTGACATGTTAACTTTTCCTTACAGTCAGTTTAGAAAGTATTGTTTTCAAGAAGATTTAATATGGTTTAAATATGCCTTCCTTTTGCTATTTAACAGTGTCTTGCCATTTTTTACCTTTTTTGTTAATACAGAGCAAAAATTTTTGTGCAGTCTTACTGTAACTAGTGTGACTAGCTGTAAGCTATGTTACTTTCTAGAAAGGACAAATATATAGGTGAAAGGAGGTATTATCAGTAGATAAACTAGAAGAGAAAAATAAACATCTGAGAATCATTGTTCAACATCTGTGTTATGAGTATTGTAGAGTAGTAGTATAGTATAAGAATATTGTAGATTTTTTTTAAAAAAATATTCCCTTTCTCTAGGCAACCCCACTGAATGCTAGCAACTGTTGTCTAATGAACAATATAACACAACAGGCAGTAGAGCTGAGCTATGGTAGGCTGATTGGAGAGAGAGAACAACATCTTTAAAAATTAGTGTGTTCATGCTTTTCCGTATTTTAAACAACCCAATCAAACCTTGGTTTTTACTGTCTATCATAACAGCTCACATATTTATAGCTGGAGCGATCTGGATATGTTTCCCACATAATTTGAAAAATTTACCTTGAAATGCTGCCTTCTGTAAGACTTGCAATTTTAGAGACATTAACTGCTCTGGGTTTCCTTGGTGAATTGTAAATACAGATGAACTGCACTGTATGACTTTGTTTTGAACACTGAAAACTTGTAAGATGTCTTGTGGTTTATTTCTGAAGTGACTATCTAATATGTTCATATTAAGCTTCAGGAAAAACAGATGGTGGCTTTGAATTAAGATCCTCTGAGAATATTTTATAACCCATCTGCAAAGTGCACTAGTGTTTTTATCTAGCTGTAATACTTTGCTGCTTCTTTTATCTTTTATCCCATTAAATACCTCAGATGAAATAGGATTAATATTATGATACTAAAGTATGTGTAAAAGCCAAACACTGCAATGAAATGTGTATGAATGTGTTGGCAAGGCCATGAATGTCATAGAATGGCCCACATGATCAGGATTTAAAGTTTAGTTGCCTGTATTGCAACTTAGCTCCCGAGAGCATCCCCAGCAAGACAATTGCATACACTGAGTCATCTAGAGGAAAAGTAATAGTGAAGGATAGCCAGTGATTTTATTAATCTATCTAGTACAATGCCGACTCAAGGTGCATTTAAACACCTTGAATGTTATACATTCAATGTATAGAAGTGATTTTACTGATTTATTTTGTTTATTTTTTAAAGACAGCAAAAAAATGCATTAAATAATTTCCTTGAAAAAGGGAAAGTTAACAAGGGTTCTACAAGACAACACACAGACTGTGGCTTGGTGTGCTCACCATACATTTAAATAATGAAATTCTGTGAGGTTAAAAATAGACTATAAACCCTTTAAAAATACTGGTGTTTTGACAGCTCTTCAAAAGGTATTCGAAGGTTAAATCAAAAAGTATTTTTTCTCTCCCAGCATAATTTCAAATAAACAGCTTAAAGGTAGCCTGTTATTCCTATCTATTCAGGGCTCTGTATGTTATACACAAAGTAAGAATTCAGCAATAATATCTATGCCGTTAAATGAGTAAAAATATTGTAAAATTTTAGTACTCTTCATCAAAGCCAGAAGTCTAATAAAGAAGATGGCTGAAAGTATTTTAAAGGGTTACCATCTTATGTGTAAAATTACTAAGTAAACTAAAGGGATTCTTTCTAGAATCTGTATTTCCTGTGAAGAACCTATGAAAAAAATTCTGAAAAAATATATTTTATTCAGGAAAAAAAATAAAAATTGCATAATAAATGTTAGCAGGTCTTTCTCTTTGCTGGGAACTATGCCAAATTTAAAGATCTGTTTGCTTTGTGTTAGCTTGAGTCTTTTAAACACAGAAATTTTTTTCTCTGTGTGTGCATATATAGAACTGATTTTCAGTAACAGACTCCTTTCTCTTATAACTTTCCATACTTTTTGAAAACAAGCACTGAAATCACTCACACCTAGCAAGTCTAAAACTTTTTTACAAAATCAAATGCAGTGTCAAGGTAAGAATTGCAAAGGAAATTCAATACTTACACAATGTTTTTCTGATATTGTACCTCACTTATTCATGCTATTCAGGCATCAGGAGATTCAGGAAAAGCAATAATCTTCAAGTGTAAAATATGTTCCACCCCTAAGGTATTAAACATCAGGTTATGATTTTGTAAGGGTTTTGTTTGTCCTCAGTGGGCTTTGCTGGATGGCTTATGGGCTGAGCGGACTCATGTTTGGAAAAGAAGTTGGTATACCACAAGTAGATTTCTTCACTTCGGTTTCCCTGGGTAGTCCAAACTAATGGATCCCATAGCTCTGGGTTCTTCTCTGCTGAAGTGAAGACACATAACTCTTTAGAAATGCAATGTTAAGTTGACCTAACACACTCACCATCAGCATAGATATTTATAATAGCTTTATACTTCTTTTTCAGGTTCTTAGATGTGAGTTACAGTGTGAGGGGAGGGTTATTTGATCATTGTGTTTGTGTTTGTTTGTTTTTCCCACTTGGTGTAAGAGCAGAGTTCATTGACCTGGGTGAGAAAATAACATTTCTCCAAAGTTATTTTATATTCTGTAAATTTCTTAGCTTCTGTGTCTTCTTGTTTTCAATGCATTTTAAGTACCCAGAAAAGCTAAAAACTAAAATGAAAAAAACATTATCCAGAAAATGAGTGTATTTTTATAGAGAATTTGACTGGGAAAAGAAAAATGAAAGATCTTTGCAATATAGTGAGTGTCCAGTAGCCGCTCTGAGTTTATTTTTGTGGACTTTCTAGAGGAAAGAAACCATCTCATAATTTGTTTCTGAAATTGTAATAAAAGTAAATAAGTAAGCAAATAAATAGATAAGATCATCGAAGATCAGTGCCCCTGAAAGCTATAAGCACAGTTAATATTTCTAATATGGATGAGAAGTGAGGTAATCAGGAAGTACACCTGGAAGGTTGAATAACATGAAAATCCCCAGTGTTGCAACCTACCTTTTGTTTCATTTGACTATGAGAAAGGTTAAAATGCCCACAAATGATCCATACATGGAAAGATCAAGTGTTGAAATAGGATTTTATCTAAAGGAGAACTTTGGGATTAGATAATAATGCTTTGCATATAAAAATGTACTAACTGCAATTTGGAAAGCAAAATGTTAGCTAGGACCATGTGGTTTTGTTTGGCCTTTTTTTCTTTTTTAGGGGGAAGGGAGTTTGTCAACACTATGGAACATACACAGAAAACATCTTAGTTTTGCACAGGCTTTTTCTCTCCGATATGTTCAAATGCAATTTTTGTATGGTACATTTGGCTGTCTGCTACTGTTTAGTTTGCATATAGGATAGCTAAAACAAATATAAACATTTGATGTAGTGAGACAAGAACAGTTTGATTTGTCTTAATTTCTAGTGGCACCCATTTTAGAACTAGAAGGTGGTTATACTTTTGTGATACTCTGGGGACAGAAAATTTGCATAGAGCTTGTTCCAGGCATTTTTAGCCTAGTAAAAAATTTTTCATTTTGACCAGTAATGCAATGGACATACATAAAACTGTTACAGAAACAGAATGCAGGGAAGACACATGGATGGGTTTTAGCCTGATTTTATGTTGAAAAAACAGCCCTACTGGAGCTGGTACTACCAGATTTCTCCTTTTGCCCATTCCACATAATTACTTTATAACTATAGTCTCTTCCTTTGACCTGTTTGTGCATATAGGGGTACTATGGGAGATATTTATTTCTCCTTGTCATGGCTGAAGACTAAATGACATTATAGAAGCTAAGTGGACGTGGATACCAAGCACTTTAATCATATATAAATGCAACTGTATGATATTATTTTCCTGTGCTGTGAAGCAGATGGTGCAGTGAGGGAAAGGAGTTTAACGCAAGGATTTTTTACAGATCTTTCCTGTCCTGCCAGAGACATGGCACAGTCCTGGAGAAAGATTGGAAAATCACACTGTGCATAGTCATGGGCCAGGACTATAGGGGACATTGGGCTCTTTTCAGTTCCTTGTATTCCCTGAAGGTTATAGAGGTGTTCCTGGATCCTGGTGCAGGATTGTGGGGTTTTCTTCCACAGAGTCTTTTCCACAAATTGTTGTCTATCTCAGCATTCTTAAGTGTCCTTATTAATAGAAAAGCCTGTTCAAGAGGTGTCACCACTTCCAGATTTGCTGTTCATGTTGTTGGCACTCAGAACCTACTTGTTCCAGCCCCTTCTGATGCTTTTGTACTTCTTGGTTATGAACAGATTGTTTATAGAGCTTGGATATCCATTTTCTTGAGCACACCAGAATTATCTTGTCATTTGGGACAAGTAGTTCATTATATTTTATCTTCTACTTATTTTCATAGTGAAGTTCATGGGTGTATGCCAAGAGATCTGTTTTAACTAAGACCTGAGGCATGCTGACTACTGCACTCCTCAACACTAGACTTACAACATAGAACATTTTATTTTGCCCACATGAGACACTTTCTAAGATAAGGAAAATGATAAAAATTAAAAGGAAGTACAAATTAGAGAACATTCAGGAGCTTCAATACACTTTTTAAAGTTTCTCTTAAAAAAAAAAAAAAAGTGATTATTTCCACAAGGGAAGCTATAGGTAGAAGTCCGTTGCCATTTTCTGGCTTCTAGTTAGGGACAAAAGAGGCTTGCAGATTTGGTTCAAAAGTCCATTCAGCCTACTGTGTCCTGTCTTCAACAGAATTCGAAATTCAGTACCAAGGGAAAAGAATATAAGATCAGGACAAACATAGAATGGTTTCTTTCAAGTATATGCACAACTTTTAATAAATTTGAGTTCAAGGACTTGCTCATCTAGAAGGGAGTTTCTGGATGTTCAAGTAGCTGTATTTATTTCTATTTCATTAATTTCTCTGGGCTGCCTTGAATTCATATGAAATTAACATCTTCTCTTTTGTTATTAATAAGTTTCTCTACATAGTAACTCATTCAAGATACAGAGCTATTTCCCACCCTTAGTAGCTCTGGTAAATAATCAAATATCCCTATACAAAACCTGTCTACCTGAGTCTACAAGTACATGATAAAATATGATGAAAATATGTACTTCTTAACCATTTTAGTTCCAGCCAGGAACTGAATTGTGATCAAAATATTGTATTTTAATTAATGGAATTTTCTTCCCATATGGCAGAAAAAAATGTTTTCTACACACTACTGCTCTTCATTTTTCTGATATTAAGGAAGTAATTAAAAGAAGGGCCAAAAACTTTAAACATTCTTATAGCCAGGTTGGATTTATAAAAAAGCTGTATCTTAACACTGAGGCATGAAACTACACTTAACATATCAAAAAGCTGAACACAATGTACAACTGATCCACTTGGTGAAGAAAGGTTGCTATTTATTTGTATAATATAGGATGTGATGTGTTAGATACATTGAAACCCGTATATTTGAAAGGCATTAAGAAAGCACATTGTGTGTGCAGGTACTCTGTGGAATGGTAGTTATGCCCTTATCTCAGTCTCCTGCTGCACTGCTACACTGATTTTGCTTATAGAAAATTTCAGTAAGAGCACATCTGGAGGTCTGGGAACACTGGCATCAGTATTGTGCCAGGGTCTAGAGACCTTACCTTCACTGAGAGCTGCAAATACAAAGCTAGGTGTCTGTCTTGGAGAACTAGTCAAATAAAGAAGACATTAACACATCTGATAAGCACTGAGAAGCACTATACAAGATGACTATTCAGGAGAAAAGTGATACAAAAATGTAAACTTCTTAGTTATGTAAAGAATAACCCATTCTCCATTCCGATGTGCTGTAGCAAAAGTTTGGAGAGGCTAAATAAATGACAAGTCACATGGAAAATGGCTAAAAGCATCTTTTCCCCAGTCTTTGCTGTCAAAGTTTATTCCTACTCCTCCCACATGTTTATGCCTTGTTAGAGACAAAAAGATTTTTCTAAAAGTAGAAAACTAATGACTTATGGACTACTTAAAGAAGAACAAATAAAAATGTCCATGAACCTTGACAATGTGTACCTAAAGGTGCTGAAGAACCTAGCTGGTGTCGTCATGAAAACATCCTCATTTATTTCAATTTCCATTGACTGGGAAGGACAGATGTTTATGCTAATCTTAAAAGAGGGGGAGGAAGGAATACAAGGGAACTAATGTGCAGTCATCACCACCTCAGTCCTTTAAAAGATTATGAAGAAAATCCTCATGGAAGTTATTTCTACACATCCTGTGGACAGTAAGGTGATTTGGAACAGTCAGCAAGGACATTTAGCAAGCTCAAATCATGCCTGACTATCCTGATTGCTATTCAAGATTGACTGGCTGTAAAAACAGGATGACAATGAGTGTTTCTTACCCATTTTTAGGAAGGTTTTTAGTTTGATTTCCTGCATCAGCCTTTTAGTTCAACTGGGGAGATATGCATGGGATGGATGCTCTGCAAACAGAAAGTAGAGCTGGCTGGACTTCCAGACTTGAAAGGTGTTCAACACTTTGAAGTCTAGCAGGCAGCTAGTTATATAAGGCATTCCTGTGCTTCACATGTATAAAGTTAGACATGTTTAGTAATCTATGCAACAGAATTCATGAATGATTTTCAGATTTGGGTGGAAAGTTCACAGGCTGGAGGTCAGGGTTGCCATTTGGAGGTATATCAATATACTAGAGGAACAGGCTGACAGAAATCTCACAAATATCAGCAAAACCAATGTCCAACTCATTATTTTGTTCAAAATCTGGGAAATAATGCTATAAGAAACTAATTCTGTTGCTGGTTAGGGAAATCAGGTCTAAATCTTTGGCTACAGTTGTCATCGAGCTATGAGACTAATTACAATTTCCTGAAAAATTAGCCCACTCCTCCCAAGTTAAGGAAAGATCTTGGCACCCCTATGCTTATGCCTAGGATATTAACTACAATTACACCACTGATTTCAGTGAAGTCAGGTAATTTTAGAGAATGCCAGTTCAGGAGGCTTACTTTACAGGGCCATTATCTTGTTCTGATTTTTCTTTTATGTGTACCTCAATCAAAGATCAGAGCTCTATTGTACTGGGCACTGTAAAGACACAAAATCAAAAAGCAAGTTTCTGCTCTAAATAGTTCCCAATCGAGATATCAGTAAAAATGCACCATGGAGATGAAGCACCAAATGGAGTAAAGAGAGTAAGGTAATAATGATCAGGCATCTTAGCTTGCAGTTTCATGAATTGATTTTTGCACAGTCACACCAAGAAGTGTGTTGGGTATTTTCACCCAGATTATCTTGCACAGTGGTATTTAAAAACTGCCCCCGGTAGTAGGAAAGGAATCCCAATATGAATACTGATAGAGGAAGAAATAACATCTGTTTCTCCTCCTTCTATTGATGAGTTCTCTAATCAATATAGTATTTTATTAGATGCTTTTTCATTATCCCTCCTGCCTGACATTTTACAGTTTGTCATATATTACTATTTCCTTCATTTTTCCTTTTTTCTTTTTTAAGAAAATCTATTTTTTAGGATAATATGGAAGGTCTGAGAGCCAGAATTTCCAAACATACCTTCCTGTAACCCTAAATAACTGTTTTGGGCCAAATTATATACTTAGTCTTTCAAAGTATAACATTCCAGGCATGCCCTTATTCAGCATTCAGGCTCCTTTGCCAGATATAACATATTTACCTGCATGAAATGCAGGTGGATCACAGATATTTAAATTAGACACCTTCCTTTCATTGCCAAGTGTATAAACCTAATGCATGATGACTTAATATTTTGACTCCAAACATTTTTTTCATTTTCTAATTCACAGTGGGAATCTAAGATGAATTTTCAAAGATGATTGTTTTATTTCTGAGCCTTAGCATACTCCAAAATTATTCCAACTTTCATTTTAAAGTCATTTAAATGGTTCAGAAAGCATTATGCTACACTGCTAGTACAACCAATGCAATCTGTTGTTTGATTTTTTTACAGGTTTGAGGTTTCCAAGTATCAAGTATGAAGGATTTAGAATTACACCAATTACACCAAGCAAGATTCTTCTGGAATTACCTCAAACATTCAACCAGAAGGATACCTGAATTACAAGGTGTGATGGACAATACTGGTTTGCCAAAAAAAAAAAAAAAAAAAAAAGAAAAAAAAAAAATNNAAAAAAAAAAAGAATTCCAAGAATAAATTAATAATCCTCTTTTGACTGGGGATATGGTATATGATCTACAGTAACAACAATGTGAAATTAAAGCTGGCACTTATGTTTTAGGGGGAAAATGAACTATATGCAATTAACAAGTGTTGGATTCTGGTTTTTTTTAAACAAAAAGTGAAATTAATCACTTCACATTGAAATTCTTGTTCTCTGACAGAAGCACTGACTTTCAGGATGCTCACTGATGTATTGCCTGACTAACAATGTAAAAAGAAAGTTAGTTCTATTATGACCTACAACAGTCTGTGTGATCGACAGGGAGCTCATTAATGTTGAACAACATAAATTCAGTATTATCTTCCATTTCCCTCTGCTTCTTTTGCACCTGTGTTACTTAGGTAACTGTGATCCGTGTAGGATCCACAGACAGATGCCTTTCATCAAGACAGGAACTAAATGAACTGCTATAAAAGGAAGAGCATGACCCCTCCCTTTCATTTAAAAGAAAGCTGATTTAGGATATCTTTCTGATTTCTAAGACTGAATCAGTAAAGAGGGGTTTCACACAGGATATGCTGTACCACACTCCACTTACAGGAGCTTCAATCTGCAACAATCACAGTCTCAAAGAAAGCCTTAAATACCAGTCTCCAGACTATAATGTACCTGCAAAAGAGAAAAGTGAGCAAAAGGAACTATTTTTTTTTATTTCCAGAGCTTTGCCATCCTGCATAGAACAACCAACTGATCCCAATGCATGCAGTAGTCCATCAGCAAAGGAGAGTCTTTGGGTCTTAGAAGTGCTTAAAGTAATACAAGCAAAACCTTTTTTACTCTGAATGGACACGATGCCATCAATAACATTAGACAAAAATGTCAAGACTTTAATTTAGTTTCATCTACAATTTTTAGCTCAGATACTTTCAGCTGGAACTTTACATTTTTTAATGACTCTTTTGCATGTTTTAAAAGTTATGCATATAAATTCATACTTTTACTATAGTGATATATAGTAAATGTAAATGCTATGTATGTAGAAATCTGCATTCTATATTGAAAAGTGAGATAGTCATTAAATACCTATATAAATTTTACAAATCTGGATTTTAGGATTATATATGAAGTCTCTATACAGCTATATATTTTAATATATATGAATAATATTTACAAATACTTAAGGGTTCTGGACATTCAAAAATGTCTCAAGTGTGCATTTTCAATTACATAAAAATGGTATTCACTATTTGAAACAGAGAAGACATGGTAAAAATCTCTAACACAGGTTATCCAGGATTGAGGATTTCAGATGTAATTGATGTGAACCAAAGTTTTGCAATGGCATTTTAAAAACTGTAGCATAGAGTTCACTGACAATGGAAATTATCAAAGTAAAAAATGCATCTGGGTCAAGAAATGCTATCTATTTTAATAAAAAGCAGATCTATTGCTGCTATAATAGCAATTTAGAAACATTTGTCATATTTCAAAGCTCAAATCAGCATAATCCAGAATAAAACTTAGTATGAGATTCAAATTGTATCAAGAAATGAAATTAAATGTAAACCAGCAAAAGAGAAGTTAGGATTATTATTCTGGTTTCTGAGAGAAGATACTGGATCCTTTCTTTTCCCCATAGGCCTTAAAATTCTCTGTGATGTTGTTAACCTTGAACTTATTGCATTTATGGTCTTTGGATGGGGAGATTTAAAAGAGGTTCAGAGGAGTGATGTGAATTGTGCAGCCTCATAAAACTATTTTTACTGAACAAGCAGAAATATGCACATATCCCAGAATAAATGCTGTCTAAACCAATGAGTCATGTAAAATACAGTCTCCTGTGCAATTATCTATGTGGTTCCAACAGTATTTAAAATTACACTTGTGCTAACACAAGAAAAATAATGACTACACAGTTTTCAAGCCTGGATCAGCTCACATCCACCTCTTGGGCGGGAGGGGGAAATTTGCAATGTATTTTCATTGTTCGTTGCCGTGCAAGAACATGGCAACATGTACTCATGTGTCCTATAGAACAAAACTCTGAGGGTTTCCAAGGTCTCAAAGTGCTACATTCTTAATTGGACACCATTACAACCAATATTACCATAATTTGTAGAATTTTATGCTTATATATTTGCTTCATTTTTTAAGGTTTGTTCTCCTAGACTCTTCAGAAAATAATGAAGTGGTATCACAAGAGCCTGATCTATTTTAATTCTACACCAAAAAACCCCACAATCTCACAAATACTGAGGAGATCTGTGTTCCACAGACAAATCTCCGGATCAGAAAGCTTTACCTGAACAAGATCAGTGTCCCTGTGAACATAAGCTCAACAGCAATGACAAAAGAAAAACAGCAGAGATTCTGCACAAATAATTATTATGTAAACTGCTCAAAAATTTTTATACAGCCAAGTCCCTTGCAATGTCCAAAATTGGAGAAAACTGTCAATAAATCACCTTCATATAGTATTAATGAGTTCTTTTGCAATATTACATCATACACTATCTAATGGATAAAAAGTATACTGCAGGGATAAATGTTGCTCAGCTAAACACTTCCAATTCATTTCATGCAGTTCTTCTTTGTTGTAGATTTTTGTTAAATATTTTTTGCAAAAGAATTCCTAATTTACAAAGGAACATATTCATTAACTGGTAAATATGTGTCTTTAAATGTATTACCCATTCTGCTCTAAATAATACATATATTTGCCTTTTTGTTGGATTTCTATTAATCTCTGTACTCAATGTCTGACTCTATGCACACCACTAAGACCTTTATTTTCTGATCTTTTAAGCGTGTTGGTTATAGCATCTCAGAATCTAAAATATAAAGAAAAAAATTCTCTTTAAACACCATAAGAAGTTTGCATGACATAGATTTTTGAAAAAAATGCTGCAGATATTTCAAGTAAAGATAAAAGAATGGAGTTATACAATTCATTCTGCAAATATAGACCACATTAGAAAATACAATAGATTTATCATAGTTGAAAATATATATAATTGTTTAAGGATGTAAGTCTGAACTGAGTAATCAAACTTGTATTCATCAATAAGGAATTAAACTTCTGCTCATCGTTCATCACACTCAGGAATGTCACTTATTGCATTGTTATAACCATCTTCCCTCTATGCTACTTTATTTTTAACTGTTCAAACACTGCATCTGTTGCTGTATTATTCCAACTGTCAATATTTTTCTCTACTTTTATGGCTGCCTTCAAGAGAGAAATCAGATACCTATTACTTTAGGAGTGGGAGTAAGATCTGTTTTTAATTTTTAACAAAATATTTAAATCTATGTATAATTTTTAAAGACAATGATTCATTTCAATTAGTGCTGTTTATTGTTGGCAAAATAAATATTCTTTTTTGAAGCAAAGACTGTATGAAGATTACTCTGTTTTACTTATTACCGTACCTTTTGTATACTGATAATTAATTAAATAGTTTAGGCAAATAGGGAAGTGCATTTACAGCCACAAATGGTGACTAAACTTGTGCTAAAAAAATACACAGTGTAAGAGTGCCATCTTCTGGAAATCATATTTCTTACAATTCTCATTTAAATTTAATCCTTGGATCACAAGAAGTATTAGTTAAAGATTAATGATATTTACTTGCCTGTTTGCCCTATGTTTCCCTTTTCATTTGTCCGTGCTAGCTTTAAAGTTAGTAATCCCTCTACAAACTCTTCTCTATACAAGGGCCAGGAGAGTGTGAATTAATGATCAGCCAGAGTTTAAGCTTTCAGATTTATAAGTAGTTGTACAATCCCTAAGGGTTAAAACAATCTGAACAGTAACCTTCTCTCAAAAGAAAAAAATCAACTTTATCTGCTTTAAAAATTTTTAATCCTTTGTTTTAATAATCTCTGACAAACTATAAAATAAAATGAGACTTACTTCTCATTGTTCTCTGAAACTTTAAACTGGATTCTCTGCTCTGTTCAGGCTGTTCTGCACTAGGAGCAAATCACTGATTATTACAATACGAAACGATTTGTTCTGCTGAGACAGACC
>VWZD01013064.1:19369-47384 GCA_013396695.1 Sakesphorus luctuosus
CAAACACACACCTATGCGCCACACACTCACAATCCACACACAAAGTCTCCAGAGACATAGAAGAATTTTAAAAGAAAAATATTTTGGACTAACTGTTCCCTCTTTCAAATACATATGTCATTTCTACCAACTCCAGTAAAAATGTTCTAGTCAAGGTATCTCTAATTAAAATGATGGAATACAGTTAGTTTTAATCCCACTGTTAACAAAGAAACCCCTGTGCTCTATAAACACAGACAAATCAGGGACCCAGTAAGAGCCTAATTATCCTTGCCTTACCAAAGTCCTTGTATCCATAAATTGCATGCTTAAAACACTTGTTAAGGCTTTGCATTGTCTAGCAGATAGGTCTTTGGGAAGTGATGTGTAAAACACTGTCCTCCCTTCCTGCCTTGGAACCCAATAAAATCAAATCTCAGCTACTGTACTTCAGATGGGATTTTTCTGTCTGTGCTTATTATATATATATTTTTTCAGTCCCCCGCCTTCATTTTTCATGTCATTTTTTGTATTACTGCTACCAAAACCAATAATCATTTGTCCTGCATCTCACTCATTCTTTGTGCACTTAAAAGCCTCTGAAATGAAATTCCCCTTCTTCTCTGCTCTTACCTTCCCAGATTAAATATACCTATTTGTCATCCTTCCAAGCTTTCCACTTTCTGTTGTCAACAATCACTCCCCCCTTTTAGACCTTCTGTCCCAGAGGGATTTCCTCTTTGACCAGACCTTATTTTCTGTTCAGCGAATCAACAGCATACTCATCTTCTTTCAAGGAACTTTTAAAACATGTTCTTGTAACTTTTGTAGCTATTTCTTCCCTCTCAGCTAAGAATCAGGATGAAAAAAATAATCAATTAAAACTTTTTAAACAAGATCTTATCAGGTTAACATTGAAGTACATATAGCACTTTTTTAGGGTTACCATATTTTCAGTATGTGTATTACAATAGTTTTTCAGCTCTTATCAAATGTTAAGCCCTTCAATTTGTTTGAGCTGGCAATATGTATGTTTGTATTGCTTTAGCTGCTATTTTTCAATTCCATATTGCATTTTGTATTCTCTTCTGCTGTTAATACCAGTTTAGGAAATTTCAATTCTCACTGCTATATTCTTGCATATCAACAAATTGAAAGTATACTGTTATTAGCATTCTCAAAACAGAATTCTATAAAACTGTCAAACACAGATGTGTTCTCTGTCTTGCCAATGTCCCTCTGTGGATGATGGAACCATATTAAAAGACTCATGCAGAGAATCTGGAGAGGACACAAGAACAAGACTCCAGATAGGACATAAAAACATTACAGTACTATAAACTATTTTGTAGATATATAAACCTCCCTTTTTCTTCTAGTACTTTCAAAATCTTATTTCAAAATAAAATATAAGATTAAACAGTATATAGATATTATTTTGCAATACTAAAGGGTGCATTGAGAACATATAACAGACTAAAAGATAATTTCTTTGCCCAAAAATTTCCACCAGTCTAACATTAATTAGGGGAAATTGAATGAAGTATAATAGTGTAAGAGGACACTATTAGACATAGTGAAAAAGACAAGTTAAAACAAGCAAAAATGTGTATTTATTGTGCTTTACTATTTAAGGTCAAGGATTTTAAGTGGCTGTCTGCAACCATTTAGACTATAAGCAAACTGAAAGCAAAGAGCTGAACATTGCTAGAAAACTGAACTGGATGAAACTCATTCAGATAGTATTCCTTTATCATAAGAAACCATGTATCACAGTTTCAAATTAAATGACAGTGCAGAGATCAAATGTACTTAGATACCAGTTATCTATCTATCTATCTATCTATCTATCTATCTATCTATCTATCTATCTATCTATCTAATTTTTTTCTGTTTCCTCTCTGACAGCCTGGTCCAGAGCTTTTCTTGGCTTCCTATGGCTTTTTATAAGCTTGTTCAATTTAATGTTGTTTTGGGGTTTGTTTGTTTTTTTGTTTCTTTTTAATTCACATCACCTTTTGAAAACTACACCAGCCAGCATTTCTTTTGTTTCCAACTAAATATGGTCTTTCTTAGAGGATCTTAGGAAAAAACCCTTGAAGTCCGTATTAGGACCTACCATATCATTTCTCCAATTTTATTTATATTTTCTGTATGACACCATAATCTTTTTTCTCAAACGATACCATATCAAATTCCACGTTCTCTGAAAATATCAAGATATTAACGTTTTCTCTCCAGTCCCTTACTTAAAATATTAAGTATCGCCTCAGCACTCATACATGCAGAGTTTCGCTGATAAATTCCCAGCACACTAATTACTAATGTTTTTGCATAGCCTTTATCTAAAATGTTTTATTTTCTCGTTTATTCACTTTCTTTTGTGACACTCTGTAGACACATTTAATGAAGTTGAGAGAGAATTTCTAGACAAAACTATCTGTAGACAATGAAAAAAAATCAAATAATCATGCACAGTCTATTTTTAAAGGAAGTCAATGTTGCAACTGCTAGTGCTGCAACATAAAAAAAAACCCAAACAAGTTTATAATAAATTCTATTTATTCTAGAATGAAATAAATTTCATTCTATAATGAAATTTATTTTAAAATTGTGAGCAATAATATCTTAAAGTAATCACTGCCTTTACATGCTATTTCACCAAAAGCTGCTATAAGATTTTGAAAATCCTGTCCTTAATATATAAATTCTAATTGGTTCTATATTTTTATAGGCCGAAGGTTGAAAAAAATAAAAAAGTAATAACATGACATTTTAAAGTTATTACCAATTATAGAATTCTGTCAAAGTATCACCTCCAAACATTCACTGTGACACAAGCATGAGAAACAAATTTGGTAAGACAACATAGTATATTTAAAAGGCAATCTACAAAATGGCAATGGACAAGCAAGACCCTTTAGCTACAACTAACCTACTGTCCACATGTCAGATTAGATTGGGTTTTTTTAAACTTGACTTTCATTGTTTGACACTGACTTACCTGGATGTCAAACTAAATTAGACCACAGAAAGGAAATATTCCTAAGTAACAGTGAATGGGTCTACTGTATTTAAAAAAAAACACAACAACAACAACACCAAAAAAACCCAACCATGGCTAATTAGTTAAATGCAAAAAGGTTTTTTTCTTTATCATTCACAGGTAAAAATAGACAGAGTTGACATGAAGATGAACTTTGACTCTTTACACATGCACAGAATAAAATAGCTATAAAGATTTTAAGTTTGTCACAGAAAGTGCTCTCTCTTTAATTGTGTTAGGTAGGTTAGTTAGTTAGTTAGTTAGTTAGTTAGTTAGTTAGTTAGTTAGTTAGTTAGTTAGTTAGTTAGTTAGTGGGGTGTATGGGTTGGTTGGTTGGTTGGTTGGTTGGCTGGCTGGCTGGTTGGTTGGTTGGGGTTTTCACCCAAAACAACACCTTTTCAATCTAACCAAAAGCTAACTGAAAAAATCTCACCATAGACACACACTGTCACAGAAGTAGTTTAAATATCATAACTCATGTATCAAGGATAAAAACAGAGAAATCTAAATTCACCCATGCTGAAATATTTTCACTTACATCTTCAGTAAGTCATTTGCAGTAAGTCATCCTCAGTTCAAGGAATGTCTTTGAAAACAGGACTTAATAAAGAAAACTGAAAGATTCCATGAAAGATCACATTTTTTTGCTCCTTAGCCCAAGAACACAGCCAGGAAAATGCACATACATCTGAAGGGTCAAAACTAAAAAAATCCAGTAATATTTTGAATACAAAATCAGTCATTTCTGAGTATATACATTCTAAACAAAGAGATGTCAAAGCATAATTGCTCCTTTTCAGCTTGTTGTCAGAGGACCAATTGAAGAAAGTTAAGTAAGTAAATAAATAGATGATTAACAAATAAAGGTGATTGTTCTGAAGGCCTCTATAAGGAATCAAAATGTAATGAAACTGTAGTAGGCAATTTGTTACAGGCATAAATATTCTTAATATTTTATCCAGTATTTTGACTTTAGCTGAGTGCTGATAAAAAGAAGATATCAGAGGTCATCCCTATACACAAGGACACTAGATTAAATGCTGTTAGATTATTCAATTAAATAATTTGAGTTTCTCAGTCTCCTAATGTCATCTTGCAATAGCACAAGTAAAATGACTATGGAGTTATTTGGAATCTGAACAGTTCATTTGTCTAAAAGAATCACATCTTGCAGAGTTCAGTGTCTGATAAATATATGGGAACTTGAGTTATTATTTTAACTATTTGAAAATCTATAAAATCTCAGCTACACTAGTGAAAAGGAAGGAAAGACAAATACATAGGCTTGCTTCATGGACTTCTCTTCTTCTAAATGCCAGAAATTCTTCCATGATAAATAAAAATTGAAAACCCACAAACAGTATTTTGGTTTTTTTTTTTCCTTTTCTTTCAGTTTATTCCAGAGTTACCAAGATCTTCACGCATGCAGTTTCCAGGTAGTAATACTCTTTTAGTAAGTAATACCTTTTTCAGTCTTCACAATTTATTTATTTATAATGTGTTGTGTTTCTCTAATATATAGGCAAGAAATTTGTACTGGAGAGGGAGTGGGAAAAAGATAAAAGAATTAGAAAAAATGCCTCATAGTCACTTTAATAAAACAAAAAGAAGGTTTAGAGATAAATTGATAATCATCTGTAAATATCTTAAAAGAGAGAAAACATACTAAATGAGTCTTTGTTTTAGTGAGGAAGGACATAACAGAAAGCAGTGGAATAATGGTTGAAAAAACATTACTTTCAACTACAAAAAGGACAAAAAAGTTATTGATAAGTGTTGAAATAATAGTAGTCATTAATAGCAAAAATTGTGAAAGATTAATATGGAAAGTACTGAACTGTTCACATCTTTAAATCAAGATAAATGCCCTTCTGAAATATAGGTTTAATGAAATAAATTATTGAGCTCTATGTAGGAATAAATGGATAGAATTTTTTGTGATATAGTAGGTCAGACTAGATGATCTAATGAAGCTTCTGGCCTTAAAAATATGAAACTGTGAAGAGTTAACCAATAAACCATATGGTGATAATTTTTTTCTGTCCAACTCAGCCATTTATATGCAATAAATTCTCTAAGAACAGAAAGAACACACTCCAGGGCCTCATCTTTCCCTGTCTTTTGCACAGCTAAATCTAGTTCTGAAGGCTAAATTCTGTGTAGTTAGACGATTGTGCCTTGATACAAGTCAAAATGCTGCACATTTGAAGCTCTATTTATGAAAGACAAAAAAGAAGGCTAATAAACACCACCTACCAAAAATGTTTCTAAAAATTCATAGGTAATTACATTTATGAACTTCTCAAGCCTCCTGAAATTTATCCAGATAAAGCTTGGGTTTGTAGAAAAACCAACTAAACAAATTACAGTTAACACACTGATAGTATTGAAACTGTCATATTGACAATGACAATCCAAATAACATTGGATTACTTTTTTAATCAAATAGTCTCTTCCTTGATGTGAATCACAGCTAATTCAGGAAACTCCTGTGGTGTGCTGTGCTGTGCATATCTCTGCCAAGATCAACACAGTTATTTCTGCAAAGCATGTATCAATTCACCTCCAAACACATATGTTAGTTAAAAAGATGCCCTAATCTTGTGTAAGGAATTTATGAACTAATTATTTCTTTCAGATGTTTCACACTTACAGCAGGTTGATTGGGAACATAACATTGAAAACAGCATTTTTTTCAGCATACTACTATAAAAATACATGACCTTAAAGTGGGTTTGAGGACAAGTCACTAACCTTCCCATTTACACAGTCTTAGTAATTAGCAATAATTCCTGTATATCTCACATCGAGATAATTCTGTGTGTTAGTAGTGTTTTAATTATGTGGTTTGAGTATTTGTTTAAAATATTGCAAGAAATGCTTTTGTCATTCATCCTTCATGTCCTCGCTTTGCAGAATCCTTGGTTCTGCAATGTTATATCTGCCTCTGACTTTTCCATTCTTTCTTCCTCTTTTTCTGAATGAAAATACTAATAGTGAAAGATATAAAAAAGAATTCACAGCATTTAAGTTTGTAATAGGAAAAATCTAATAAAACAATCTCTTCATCTATGGATTCTGTCTACCTTTCTTTTGCTGATAAAGTCAGTACTGTTAGGGCTATTATTCAACTTTTGATGTTTTATATAAAATCTACCCTCCTATGTATTGGAGGATTTTTTCTTATCAGGAAACTGAATAATCCATATGTTGAATCAATTTTCACTACTGCGGTTTGATCAAGCTGATCTTGCAAACTGTGTTCCTTCTCTGTTCCTGTGTTTTGATTAATTTGCCTGGATTTTCCTAACTTACGTGTGAACTGGACATAACCCTTGTTTAATTTAAATTGTAGCAGAGAAATAAAAAGAGCCTTAAAATTTAGGACACTTAGCAATGGATGTCCAACAGTCAGCCAGCAGTTATTTAGTGCATTTAAAACAGATTAGGATTCAAAAAAAAAAAAAAAATCTCTGTTTCTGCAGTGACAAAGATTTTTCTTAAGTCTCTTCTTCAAATATTTTGATTTAAAGCTTACAAAAATGAAAATTGGAGAGGATACAAATAATTTAACTTAACCAAAAGAAAATAAAATCTTTAAACTTCTTTTAAAGTTCAGGATTTAAGCTGAAAGGTATCATGGGGAGATGACAGATTTGCTGCCACTGAGTTAAATTAAAGCACCTATAAATTACATCACCTTGACTACACTTCTCTCCCATATCCTCAGATTGAAAGAAGATTCATTAGAGGATGTCAGCTTTACATGAATTTTACATGAATGAATTCTCACCTAATTAATTACAAGTAGAATCTAGTTCTTTGTATTTCCTGAGCAACAAAGAAATATATTACCCCAGATGCTGTGAAATATAAAGGCTACATTATAAAGTTATTAAAACTAGAAGGTCTACCCAGCCTAACCAGTCCTCCAGGATGAGTGCTACAGAGAGGCAGGTGAAGTGACAGTGAGATAAAAGCTTTCTGAGAGAAATCTTCATGGATTACATTGCCACTGATTAAAATCAAATATTCTCAATGCAATACATGAATTCTGTGAAGTGGAAAATTTCTATGACTATATCTACCCTGTTGAAGCCAGAGTAAGGGAAATTTTACCTCAGGATTTTTGCCACCATTAAGCAATGAAAGTAAAGACATTTGTATGTAGTTACAACCTAGAATGTTCCAGTACAAAGACTTTTTTTTTCAGAGATTCAGAGAGATTAAAATTAGAAATACTTATTTTGCAGACAGATGTGATACACCAGTTTTCAGGTTTTTTGCATGGCAATATAACTTTTACAAGTAATTTAGAAATACCTTTGCAATATTTCCTATTTTGATTCATTAGTATTCAGAACAAGTTTTCCTCTGATTAATCCTTGATGTAGGAAGTTAAGAAATGAAATATTAATATAATCTGGGGATGTTCTATAACTGCAATTCATTTTTCCTAATTAGAAACTTGAGCATTTTGTATAACTAGCTGTACTTTTCTTACATGAGATGGATTTCAAAAATAGCCACAGCAAGACCAGCAATATGGCAAAACAAAGAAGTGGGAAAGAATTAAGAGTAATGACTGTCTGAAGTATTTAAAATCAAAATCAGGTGAATGAGTGACACACCAACCTGTAATACTCCTTTTAAAATACAAGGAAACACACTTTGCACAGTCATTCCTTCACAACCAGTGCCTCTGTAAAAAAGACTTTGTAGAAAAGCAAATTTTGGGTATAATTCAGAAATGTAGGAAACCAATGCTAAAGAAAAGATTCTACCTTTCAGTAGTAAAATCTGGTGTCTTGAAGGTAAAGACATTAGCAGAGCTTTATACTTCATTACATAAAAATACATGGCATTTTTACTTGATGTGGACAGATGGTTTAACTCAAGCAGAATTAGTCACTGGATATTGTTAAGATTCCTGCCTTATATTATTATAACTTGAAGTTAATGCTATAGAATATAATAACATTTAGACTAATGGTTAAAAGAGGGGTTGTCTTTCAGGATACATTCTGGAATGGGCACTGGGAAACAGTTTCCTGCCGAGATGGGAACCTTCTGATCACTGAATACCTTTCTGCAGTTGCCTGACCATGGCTATTCCTTCACTGGACACTGTCAGTTTCAGAGTTAAAACCAGAAGGAAGAAAATAATTTATTTCTGGTTCTATAAGCTAAGCTAGTGAAGGGTTCAAACCACCGAAGTACTCAAGAGGCTCCCCTTTGGAAAATGGAAACTGATTTGCCACAGACACTTGGAGAGTCTGTAATGTCAAGGAGTCTCTTTAGATGAGATGTGGCCAGACAGTCTTCAGAGTTTTCAGAGGCCCTGGTGAAGAAAAACATTACTGAAGTTGTGGTCTATATAATGATGATTTGGGAAGAGGGAATTTCTCCACAAACCTTGCAATCCCTGTGGTATGTGAAGAGAAATGGAACAGAAAAAGGATTCCACATCCCATCAGGTCCTGTCTTCAGAACTCCGCTCACAGCTATTGCCAGTCACTGATGCTTCAGTATAAAAAACAAAAAAACAAACACAGACTAACAGAAAACCTGAAGAATAATTATCAGGAAACCATCCACTTTTTAAGGGGAAAAACCTGATTACTTGGAAAAAAAGAGGGGGTTTTTCAATAACTTTTTCTTCTATGTGTGTGGGGGTTTTTTTTGTTTTAATTCAAACTAAATCAATGCTTCCTGAAAAATCTTGGAAAAACCTTTTAATCTCCTGTCTGTGTAATTAGTGTTCAAACCAATTTATGGTGATTCCAGTGCAAGTGCAGAAATGTTATTGGTTAGTAGTTTTACTGGATACTGGAGAAGATTCCCTTGTTTCTTGATCTACCCACTCAAAGAATTCAGAGTTCTTGAAGACGCTGACCTTGGACTGCCTAAAAGATTTTAGTCATGAGGACTTTTAAATAAAAATATTTTTAACCTCAACAAAAGACAATATAAGTTCACTTGTAAAACATATTGCTTTGAGAAAAATCAAAACCAATTTTAATTGTGAATGTTAAATAAAAGATTTCTTCCTCTATATAAATATCAGTTTATACTGATAAATTAAGTGAAGAACAAAAAAAAAAAGAAAAGGAAAGCAAAACCAAACTCACTAAAAATAACCCCTTGGTGCTGGGCATTAAGAAAAGGCTTCAACAAACTCTTAAACAAACTCATTCCTCTCCCTTTACAGCTGTGAACCTTCCTAATAAGCAATTTGCAGAATAGTTTGATAAGAACAACAAAAGATTGCTTTGAAGTATTATCATTACTGTGTTAACGTAAATAGTGGTAAAGTGTACAGCACTTGGCAGAATTTCTTACTTCTGCAGCAGTTGTTTGAAAAGAGTATGGCCTATATTTATATTCCTCTGTCATTTGAGGGAAGCTGCCCTGTTATGCAAATTGGCTTGTTTCATGAGAATGAAGAGTCAGACAGTGAAATACTGACAGTATCATTGATACCTCTTTTCTCACTTCTCAGAACCTTCTCGTTTTATCAACTCCCACTTTCTATCATGCATGGAATTCACTTTTCTTGCCACTAGATTTGGAAACATATGGTTTTCCCTTTCAATTTTTACTTTTAATCAAGACTGTAAATCTTCCATCTTCTTTTGCCTGTGTTTCTCAAAAATTTTTTTCAGTTTTCTGTTTATCTGATGTAAAGTTACCATCAGTCACTTAAAGTCATCCATTTCTCTGGTCTCTTGTTTCCGTCAGTGAAGGGAAACAAGTATTTCCAAAGGGCTACTCTTCCCTTCTTAATATATTTTTGGAAAGAGCCTCTGCAAGTACTGGTTTCTCTGTATTAAAAGGGACCTAACCTTAGCTTAAATTTTAGCTGTGAGATAAAGTTGGGTAAGATGAACCCAAACTTCAAGAAGCATTTGCCAATCATTTTTATGATATTATTTCTGACTAGAACAATCCTGGCATCTCAACTTGTCTTCCCCCTGCTTTCTAGTTCAAATCTGTCATTCTTTCATCTTTACCTTTCAGCAGCTACCACCCTTTTTCAATATATTTACCACAATACCAGGACCAAATCAAGCGTGCTACTCAAGATTAAACACCTCAGATTGTGTTCCTGGCTAATTTGAGATTATTGCAATGTGTAAGGAACATTCTCAAACATGAAAAATAACATGGAAAATTATGCCTCAGTTTTAAATTCTTTCAAATATTTCTTTGGGGGATTAAATACATTTAATAGTGAACATTGCCATCAGTTGTACAATAGTAGCATACTTGAAGCAGAAGTTTAAAGGTACTCAGGCTACATATGAATTCAAAATAAGTTGAGTTAGTACATCCCCTAATGTAGGTTAAAAAAGAAAGAAGAGATCCTCACTAAATTGAACTATCAGCTTATGAACGAAAGGAGAGAAGGGGTTTTGTAATGCAATAGTAGAAGAATGATTATCAATCAGCTAAATTATCTGTACACAAAGGGAGATATAGAATAATTCAAGGAGACATAGAAGTCATTAGATGTCAGATAGTTCTATCTCATTAGCACAATAAAAACTTAGTTTGATGTTTCACATCATTTGATCATCAGAGAGCAAGATCCATACATAATTGATAAAAACAGAGAAAAGTTAGAGATTAGAGAACTTATGTCTAAGGTTTTAAAATGCCAATGGAACTGGAATTTGAGAGAACAGAGAAGAATTACCTTACTTATAATGAAAAGCTTAAAATAAATAAAGAATGGATGCTAAAGTTCTTTAAATTATTTACACCTCAAAATATGTATTTGATATTCAGATCTACATTCTATTTCTGAAAAATCCTCAGAGCACTTTTTTGAATTTTTGCTGCATATATGCTATAAATTCTGACCCAATCAGTAATAAAGGTAAATAACAGAAATTATGACAAAGAGTGCTGAATTAGTGGACTAGATGGAAAAGAATTTAGTCAGAGGAAAAGCTGCACTTGATCTTCTTGGTATCCAAGTTATTTTTTAGAGCAGGAGACCAAAAGAATCTTGGTGCTGGTGACAAAAAGCTGTTGAATATAGAGACCTAGTGGATACTTGGGGCAGACAGAAAATTCAGTACAATGGCTGTAAGAAAGAAAATATTAAAAAATAAAAACTGTATCAAAACTGCTTCCCCAAGAGTATATCTAGTAGAATAAAATAGATCATTTCACCAAAATAAGGAAAAAAATACACATGACATTGTGTGGATTTATGAGAGACACACATTCTTTCTTTTGTTGTTGTTCCTTACAAAAACGTAAGGTATAAAATTTAGGATAATTGTGTGCAGCTTTTGGACCACAAAATACCTCACATTATCAGTTTATAGCTGTCAAGATGTGACTCCATACTCCGAAGTCATGATAAGTGATAGAGAGAATATTTTGCTTTCACGCTTGCATTTACTGAATATTTGTTGACATGAGGCTCTGTCATATGAACTTAGAAAAAGTTAAGCCCATTTATTCAAAAAAATTATTATTTATTCAAAATATGAAAGATATTTTTATCATAATTTTCAGTACATTGAAAAATGTTTGGGAAAGTCTTTTGGAAAAACTCTAGTATGACTCAAGTTAGGCCATCGTATATTTTAGATACTTGAAGCAATGTACCACTTGGCTGAATGTTGTAAAAGCAGTTCCAGTTTTAGGGGGAGTCCATATCCAGAGGGATGGAATTCTTTGAAATCGTCCTCCTCATATCAACGCAAAGGAAAAACAAACAAAAGCTTACAAAATTCAAATGCAAGCGAGAAAAGATACATGTATTTTTACAGCAGATGAAAACAAAGAAAAAAGGAAGCAAAACAAACAAACATTTTGTATTACATACAAGCTATTAATGAACCATTCCAGAAATCTTACAAGCCTCACATTCTCAGGTGGTTTTTATGGTGTTCTATATTATGGCTCATCCTCTCTGATCTAAGGTAGGTTCGTATGACCAGTTATATTATTTTAAGACTTTAATAAAAAGTAATTAGCATGATATTATATAGTATCATAGAATCATTTAGGTTGGAAAAGACCTCCAAGGTCATCAAATCTGATCACAGAAACATGTTAATTTTAAGTTTCAACACATTCAAAACTAAATCAAGCAAAAAATCATTGCTTCTCTTCAATACCCATTTCAACAGATTAATTTATTCTGTTTGCAGATATCATAGGTTAATTTTCTAATTTTTATCTTTTCTATTTTGTTGTTTCTTTACATGTTGATTTTTCACAACTGCCCTTAAAAAAGAAGAAAAAAATTTTATAAAGAAAAATCTACTTCAAAAATCCCAAATGCATGAAAAATTTTCTGAGAATACTAGAAAACAAATATTTCCTACACACTTATCAAGGAGAAACATCACTTGATTATTCAGCATCTGGTTACAAGTAGGCTCACCAGGTAAAAGCATAAAAAAAAGAAACACATCTAGTGGCCTTTGACACACCCCATACAATGATTCTGAAAAAAAAATAAAAAAGTTCCATTGGAAAATGTTGATGCATACTGTTGCTTTTCAAAGTTTACTTTTTTCCCATACCTTTGCTCATTTACCAGGGAAAACATAAAACAGGTGTGGGTCTTCAGGACATTTCACAGGGAAAGAAAGAAAAATATATACGTTTTAACCTCATAGTTAAGGTATGAGCTGTTGTATAGTAAAAAAATATTGTATTTAAACACCTTTGAAAATATTCTATTAGTTGAACTGGTTGTCACACCTGCTTTGTCCCATGATCCTACCTTCAAAGTTGTTCAGACAGGACATCACTTGGACCTATCTGACCACGGACTTGGGGTTTTTACACAAAAGAGACTGTGCAATGTGGCCAGTGTTGTTTGCGTATTTCCTTACTATGAACCTGGAAATGTCTGAAGGACATTTTACTTCCTGACAAGAGCATGGAGTAAAAACTAGTTCCAGGTGCTCACAGCTACATCCTGACAGTGCATATCTTGATATTCCTTGGTAAGTAATATTTCAGACAATACCAGAAATTTATAGTTTCAGAGAGATAGATAGATAGACAGATCCAAAAATATTACATTATTCATCAAAATTATGTCTTTGTTGATTACTGTCTTATATAGGTTGTTACTTGTACAATACCCTAGAAAGAATTAATTCAGCATCCAAAGAGAGTATTTTTTCTATTTCAGAATCTTTATATTTCATTTATGCTTTCTTTTCAAATTTTTACATATGTGAGTCTCTTAGTTTCTGCTACATGTTCATGTATATGTATGTGCATATATATATGTATGGGTTATGGCAATCTCTTTGTTTCTAACTACTTTACAGTATCCTCAATAAAGCAGCTGTGGAGTTTTAAAACAAGTGGCAAGTGTAGTCTCTGAATTAATAGTTGGTTTTATGTTTTCTTCTAGGATGCAACAGAATCTTCTCTCTGCATCAAAAAGTACAAGAAGTGGGAAGAATTTCACAGATATCTTGTCTTAGTCCCACACTGGTCATCCCCGAGTACACAGCCTCATCTTCAATTGTTCCATTTAAAATTTTTCTCCACTAAATTCCAACTTCTTCAGCTATGTGATCATGTATGAGCCAAATCTGGTAGTGGACACCTAAATCACAGATGAACTCTTTGTGCTGGGGAGAAACCTCATCTCCATCATTGTTTTGGGGGATGACTACAAAGCAACTTTTCATTGTCTAGGTGCACAGAAAACTTTCCCCCTCAAAAAGTCCACAACCAGAAATAAGGTGGATACCGTGAAATGCTCTGAGAAGGATGGAAGAGACACACAAATGTTCAAAAATATCAGTTTAGTAGCAGCTGGGTGAGCTATCATTCTCCTAGTTAACTTCAGTGCACCAGAGCTGGTTTCCATAGCTTTCTCAGCTCTGTGGATTTTAAGCTTTTATTGACTCTAGAACATCCCTATAGATGACATCTGTATGTTTCAGGTCAGTTCAACAAGCTCAGAAATCATCTGGAACATGGAACATGAATAAATGTGGTGTGGAGTTGTAGAGAGCTGACACTGGTAGGATGCCAGGCAACCACCAAAGCCACTCTATCACTCCCCTCTGCAAGTGGACAGAGGAGAGAAAATATAACAAAGGTTCATGAGCTAGGGAATCTTCACTGTGGTGCTTGGAGCCCCTCCTCCTCCTCCTCTACTGACCTTGGTGTCTGCAGAGTTGTTCCTCTCACATGTTCTCAATCCACTCTTCCCTGGTCCCAATTAAATCTGTGCAGTAACTTAATATGTTATCACAGAGGCAGTACCATCATTCCTGATTGGCTCAGCCTTGGCCACTGGCCGGTCCATACTGGAATTGGCTCCTGCTGGAACTGCAGCTTCCAAACATGGAGGAATCGTCTGGCAGCCTGTCATAGAAGCTACCTCTGTGGCCCTTCTACCAAAACCTGGCCATGCAAACCAAATACGAGAGTACAGGTAGGAGTTTAGCACATAGCTGATTTCACTCTGGCAGAGTTTGTGGATGCAGACTCTTTGCCATGGCAATCTATAGTGCTTCTGAAAGTGAACTTTGCCAAAACACTCTATAGCTTACTATTTTTTTTCTTTTTCTTTTCCCCTTCTCATGATATTTGAACTATTAAAAAGCATAAAATCCAGGCTGACTCAAAACAAGAGCCAGCTCAAATGCATTAGAACCCATGGCACTCACTATATGAATCATAAAAAATTAATAAAGGAGGATTTTGGTCGTTTTGGCATTCTATATATCTCAGATGTTAGTTCTCGGCCACTGATTATCAACTTACCATCCTGTTGGAAATAAGAATAATTTTTCATCAAATAAATGACTAAATATATTCAAGAAATATCTCTCTCATGAATCTCCTTTTTCTGTCATTGTTTAACCTGTTCTGCATATATACCATGTATTTATATATTAATTCAATTATTATTATATTTTCTCTTTATTGTTTTTCCTTCACTTTTTGAATGAATGAATGCATGCATGCATGAATGAATGAATGAAATTACACAGTATTACAGAGAAAGATCATTTAGTGACAAAATTGTATACATGCAATTAGTTTCATGGGGCATAGTTTTTCAGGAATATATAACCCTGAATGCGGTTCTATAGTGTAAATAATCGAGAGTAGGTGGTAGAAATGTGACTAAATCTCTCTTCTGTTTGAACACTTCACAGCCAACTGGAAATATGGCCCATGTATTATTTTCAGATCTTTTTTTCCAAATTTCCCTAGGCCATTTTCAATTTAAGAGATCACTGTTAAACAAGGACACATAGTGTGTAGACTACACACAAAGAGAAGAGAACTTTCTCTCACAGAAGCAAGAAAATTGTTAGTAAAACATTGCTTGCTGTGAACTGTAAACTGCATCTTTGGAAAATTGTCAAAATAACTTACGGAACAAAGTACTCATATTCAGTCTGAAATAATTACTTTAGGTACAGAATGGCAAATACTGCAATTTAGAGAGGAGAGCTTCACTCCATAATAAGTTTTAATTTTCAAAACTAAGCTAAGCAAACACTTTAGTATATTGGATACGTAACACGCAATAAGGTAGATTTGCAAAACAGCAAATCTTAACTGATTAAATGATTTTAAGAATATGAATTTTGAAAAAAAAAACAAAATAAAACTGTTCAGTAATTTTAAAATATCATTTAATGTAGTCTGAAACACAATTCTGATTGAAATAGACATAATATATATCTATGTAACTGTCTTCTAAGATAAAGTTATGAATATCTGAACATGACATATATTACATAGTTTAGTGCAAGTCAGCTTATATTTCATTCTGATAGCAAAACCTTAAAAATTTAGATATAAACCAGAACAAAAATAAAAAACATCTTCAATGTAACTCAAAGTTCTTCTCAAACACAACTTATAGTGGTTTATTTATTATTATGACAACAAAAATATTTAGATGAGATAGTGATGATATCTGTAAGTAAATGTACAGTCTTTATGGCTGATTTTGAAAATAGAAGCCTAAACAACACTGCTGTCTAATTTGGACTTTATGACTGTAAAAAACAGCAACTTGAAAACAAATTTATATTTGCAGATCCTGGCACAAGCCAGTCTTTTAATATGCAAAGCATGATTAAAATAATATTTTTATGGAATAATTAATTTATCACAAGTCACTGTTTCCATGAAAAATATCATATCACTAAGTACATCAAGGTGGTTAATATTCTTATTTAGAATTTTCTTAAAATGAAATATTTGCCTTTCTAATTTTTGATAAGTCTTAACATTTTATTATCTGACAGCACAGAAACTAATAAAGAGGAAGTAAATTTTTCTCTTCTCAGAGAATGCCAAAAGCTGTGTAAAAACATGCAAGGACACCAGATTAATTAATAAAGGTAACTACTGTACTAAATTATAATACACAGATATGCAAAAATACAGTATTTGAACATGCTGTATCTCTGCAGAGTGTTAGGATAACAATAGCTGATTTTATAGTAACCTGTTTAACAGAAGAAGGAAGGTGAAATTGATCAGTTCTTTTTAGAAAAGAGAAAAAAATAGCCACATTGGATAGGCCTAATGAAGGAATAAATCACTGACACATAACTACAAAGGCAGAGGCTACAGGAGTGAGTTTCAAGCTCTAAGCTACCCATGTAGATTCAGTTTCCACAAACCCTTCATAAATGCTCCTGAAGAAAATATCTATACCACAGGAGGTAAACATGTTGGTTTCCTGTTTTCCCTCTGATCAGAATTCAGTAGAGAAGAATAAACAGATAACCTCATAAGTTTTATGAAATGCTTGGTGAAAATAAAATAACAATATGAAAAATCTTTCTTTTACTGAGTTACATTTTGAGATATTATTTATCTTCATGAGGGCAGAAAAAAATAATCTTTTAAACTACACTTAATTTTCCCCAAATTATCCCATATTCAGCAGAAAAGAAAGGTGAGATACATATAGAGAGGGATACACACACCCCCACACACATCGCCACCCCCTTTTTTCCCCCCTGGGCCACATGGCATAACACAGTAATCAAGTTATCCTGTGGCAGACACAAAGGGACAGATTAATCTGCTTAAAACTACTGCTACCAGACACCTGAGGCTATTCAAGACATTTCCCTGCTGTTGGTAGATATGATGTGGGCTACTAAAGATTGATACTGTCTTTCTAGCAGTAGTTAGAGGAAAAACAGGATACTTGAGAGAGTCTAAGATATCTCTATAATTGCTTTTAAAAACTGTAAATCAGGGCATCTTCACAATGAGTTAGCAAATTTCATTACCGAGGTGTAAATAGTGAGTTTCTGAATAAAGAGCAGCTGAATCCAGGCAAAATTATTTCTGAGAGAGGGAAGAAAGAAAAAAATTGAAGAAACTCTATAGGGTACTGAGTCAGTACATTCTCTTTACAGCATATGATTTATATTTTACAGATTTAGATTTATATTATATAGTGTGAAAAGACAGTAGCAAAGAATCATCCTATTTTATAGAAAGACTAAATTGTGACCTTGAAATAAGAAATCTCTAAGCTATATAGTAAGACTAATGTGGTTATCTGACTGGAAACCAAATTTTTTTATTTATGTTCAAATCCAAATTTGTTCTATGGTCACTTTTAGCTTCTATGCCCCTTTAGGACAATATAAACTACAGAAAAATCAGACCAAGCTTTGAGATAAAAAAAAAATCTTGGTCTGTGGGGAGGGGTGGAGGGGAAGAAGGGGTAAGGGGTGCCAACAAAACCTTCCTGAAGCAATTTTTAATTACATTCTATTTGTATGGCTTGTGTATTCTGATCTCTTTAGCAAATGTTATGAGTATGATTGCTTTGCAAATTTCTGGGAAATTAAGTTGATTCAATATGACAGTAAATATCTTATATGTACAGATTCCAGGAGGAAAAGAAATCATTAAAAAGACAGAATAATGTTGTAGGACAGGTAGTCATAGAATCATACAACCAGTTGGATTGGAAGAGACCTCTGAGATCATCAAGTCCAATCCTTAATCCAGCCCCACTTTGATTGCTAGATCATGGCACCAAGTGCCATGTACATTCTCACTTTAAAAACCTCCAGGGTCAGAGAATCCACCACCTCCCTGGGCAGGCCATTCCAATGCCTGCCCACTCTCTCTGTAAAGAACTTCTTCCTGATATCCAACCTAAACCTCCCCTGGCAGAGCTTAAGCCCATGCCCTCTTGTCCGGCTATTGGTTGCCTGAGAGAAGAGACCAATCCCCACCTGGTTACAACATCCTTTCAGGTAGTTGTAGAGAGTGATAAGGTCTCCTGTGAGCCTCCTCTTCTCCAGGCTAAACAGCCCCAGGTCCCTCAGCCTTTCCTCATACGATTTGCACTCAAGTCCTTTCACTAGCCTCGTTGCTCTTCTCTGGACCCACCTCAGTACCTCAAAATCTTTCCTGAACTGAGAGGCCCTGAGCTGAACACAATGCTCAAGGTGTGGCCTCACCAGTCAGATAAGCCAAGAAGAGTTAAGAGGTGTAGCAGAAGTTTGTTTAGTGGTGTTTTCTCTTCACAAAAGCTGGTTTTATTTGTAGCATTGCAAACACTAAGAAGCAAACATTTCCCCCATAACACTCAGAAATCCCTTCAGCAAGTTAAAAAAATCTACCATGCATTAAAAAATGTATATGTTCTTATCTATAGCATACCTCTTTTATTTCCAAATTAAGAGGGCCAGACTCTTGTATGTACTGTAGAATTCTCTTTCACTAGTAATTTATTAGCCGTCATTATGTTTAATTATTATGTCACAGTTAGTAAAACAAAGCTGTTGAAGTCCAACTATACAGCCTGAATATATCCTCTTTCCCATTTATCTTTTCAGTTGTTTCCCAGGAAAAGTCCTGGCTCTGTTCAGTGAACTTTCTTGCCAGTTTTTGAGTCTCTCATAGCCTGCCAGGTCTCTCCTAACACACATCTGCTGCTGTACTGATTCCCCTCAGTGACCTGCTGGGCTATCAGATGCTGGCTCAAGTTACTGTTCCTGTCAAGACAGGACATGCTGAGACCATGCCTGGCTGTTGGGCTAGCCCTGACTGTGGTACTCTACCACTGCTGCTTCTGCCTGGTGTCAATTCACTGGCCTGAATTTCCTGTTGAAATACTTCTTTTGTTGCACAAAGACAAAGAAACACTCCTGAACATAGCTATGTAAGGAGTCTAAAGAGTGAGGTACCTTTGTTATTCATATTGGATTAATTCTTCTCTACTATTCTGTAAGCCTCCTCTGCCTTTGGTTCTTGTTTTGGCACTATCTCCTGATCCGAATATAAATAACAGTATGCTTGGATTTTCACTAGAATTTACCACTGCTAGTTTAATGTAGATGTGAAAGAATTGGCAGAACACATTAATCACAAAACTTACACTTGCAATAAGTTCCTTGTTAGAATTTTTTTTATTGAAGAATTCCCAAACTAGTATTTCTTTTCCACTTATTAAAACCAGACAATTTTCAGAATTTGAGAGATCAAGAAGCTGTCTACCTTGAAAGTATCTCCACTGTGTCAACTGCCTACACTGAAAGCTAAAACATTGAACTGACAAAGCTACAGCTTGAAACACAGTGCAGCAGCTTGGATCACATTTAAGTAATATTTTTCCCCACCAATATCTATATTCAGTAGAAATTGTGATGTTTTCCTGGCCTTTATGCAACACCAAATCCCTTTTTCTTTTTCTTCTAATGAGTTAGTTGTTCAGTTAGAGGTTGTTCAAGTTACATTTGACAGCATGAGAGGGCAGAATTAACAGGTTTCTAAAGAATAATCTGTAGGGTAATCATCTGTAAACCAATATTTTTTCAAGTAAATATCTTAGGGAAATCAGTGTTAAATAAAAATAATACGTAATATTATATATTCACATTCTAAATCTGTGTGTTTCTATCTATCTATCTATCTATCTATCTATCTATCTATCTATCTATCTATCTATCTAATTTATTTAAAGGAGACATTTCCTCAGAAACCATGTCTTTATACTGTAAAGGTTCACAGAGTATGTAGTTTATACAGCATATAAACCAGTGACAAATCATGTCATATATTACTTACCATAGCTGGTGTCCAAGAAGTTAAACAATTTAGCTTTTCATTATAAAGAGCTGCATGATCACACTTTTCAGCAGAAATTTGATTTCAGTATAAATAAAACACCTGTTGCTTTTACTGTCTGGTTTAGATAAGTTTATTACTTCTTGAGTGTTAATATATTTTTTGCAGTAAAGATAGAAGAATATGCCCTAAGATTCTCTGGTAAATTAGACTAAGCGCTGTTCTAAGGCCTTAGAAGTTCTTTTTTCTCCCAAGAGGGGGATCTTTTTAATAGGACTCTGTGAAAAAGTCCTGCTGGACATGTAGGTCATACGACTACAGGAATCGGAATTCTCAAAAACACGCATTTTAAAAATACATTTTCAATGTAATGGTTTTGAGCCTTCGGGTTTCTATTTTGAAATGTTTACTTCTTCTAGCCTAAGTACTAGAAATCATACTCTTTTTCCCATGACAGCAGACACACTTCTATAACTAAATCATTCTAGAAGTTAGGAAATAAGGAAGATATGCATATGTGCTTATGCATATGTCTTTTATAGATATTTATATAAATAACATACATATATATATATTTATTCTAAATGTTATAAGAATATATACCTACAGTCCATATCTATTAATACTACTCTCTCTTCCACAGTGATGAGTTGCTCATCATCACCACTATCACCTTAGAAACACCTTTAGTTTGTAAAAAAATCTGATTTATTCAGTAAATCAGTACAAGTAATTGAAATTATAAACTTTACACTTCGAAATTTGACAGAGAAAGATATTGATTTGGTTTAGAAATTTTCCCTTTGCTGTCAAACAGTTTTTGTAGTTTTCTAGGTTCACGTTGTTCCCAAATCATAAAATGTACAACAATGAGAGAAATCTACAAAATATAAACTATCATTGTCAAAAATGATCACAGTCATGATAATGTTGTGACCATTATTTGATTGTGCCCCTTATATGCTCTCTGATCTCAGCCAAAATAATTCTGCTCTAGGAGTGTATCTATCAGCTTGCTCTGTGTTATGGCACAAAGGAAATAGTTTCCATTTTTAGCAGAGAAAAGAAAAGACTGGAGTTTTATTTCTTCCTGAGAACACACAAATTAATGCTTTTTGTTTCAATTTTTCTTTTTCTGAGAAATAAATATTTTGGTATCAGCCTTAGTACTTTGGAAGAGTAGAAAAGATTTCAGAAATGTAAGTTTTTTGCTCTAGATATAATATGTGAAAAAAATTCAAGTTATTATTCCTAAAATTTGTTTCTCTACATCCACTGATCATTACAGATTCATCCTGGCATTGTTAGATCAAGGAGATTACAATATTCCAAACTTCGTAAATCTAAATAGCTACTTCTTTACATTAGACTTTTCACATTATATAATTTTTTCAATATGTAAATGAAAATATTTTCTTTTCTCTGACACACACACATTTTGATATATCACAGGTTCCTATATAGATTTGGAAAGTTTTGATCTAAACTTGTGGTTTCTGAAAAAAAATTTGACTTCAGGCCCTGAAATTATATTTTGACTAATGTTGTATATAGTATGTGGACTGTCAGATGGTGTCTTCCATAATTGATTGCCCTTCCAAAATTCCTTCCAAAGTAGGTTATAGTATCTGATGGGCAATAAATTATAATGAAGTGAGTTTTGTCACTGAATTCATAATGGTCTGGTCTTTTGATATGTAACTTTACAGCAAGATACCAAAGATTCATTTATTTATAATCCAACATGGTTGGAAAAAATCTCCTTATCAAATTGTATTGTTTTGACTTCTGGTTTAAAGTTGCATATTATGTAGAAAATAAATTAATCTTAATAGCTGTTTTTTCTTTTATTTTCAGATAATTATAAATTATATTTTTCACTGATTGACTAAATTAAGTTGTGATGTAAATGTTAAATTCATTTTGAGGGAAAAAAAGAAATCCAAAGTGAAATTGTGAGAAGGTGTTTATTCACCAGTATTTATTTAGGATGGACTTATATTTTTTAGGGAGTAGTAACATCCAGAGCATAGCAATCATATGTCAGTTATTATTTTGTCAATAAAATATATTCTTTAGATTTTATGTATGTACACACAGCCTCCTGTTTTGCCTGAAACATCCTTTAATCATGAATCTCATAAAATAAAAAATTTCAGATTTAATATTACTTTTGTTAAGCACAGTCTGCAATTAACCCTTTAGAGAAAAAAACCCCACCTCGTTAACTCTGATTTGTGTAGCTTTTCCTTATTTTGCGCTATAAAAACAAGAAGTCTAGGAAAGAATATTCTTCAACAACTTTTATAGTTCTGAAGTCTAATTTTCTCTAAATTCTTTTTGATGTATAACTCTATATAAGCCAAAACTACAGTATCACTGTTAAGGTATGAAGGTTCAAGACTCACCACCACCTTTTGTGGTGTTGCAAGTTTAACATGTCACAGTGATTCAAGACTGGAGGGCATTCAACATTCTGTATTCCCTTTCCTTGGCAGGGCCATAGGTCCACAGGGGTTTCCCAAGAGCGTACAGGTCTAGATTGAAGGCAGTGTTGAAAACAGAGGTAGAGGAACAGACACACAGGAAAACATTTAATGAGGTCAAACATGTACTAACCACAACAAACTAAAGGACAGGAACAGTGGCATTTTCTGCTAGTTATAAAATAGAACACATTTTGCTATCTAACCGCCCTTCAAACAATACACATTTTAGTGTGAACTAATAGCAGCTCCCCCATTTATGACACTTATCAATCCCTTTTGTAAAATTTTCTGTAATGACACATTGCCATTTTCAAAAATCCTGTCATACTCCTCAAGGAAGAGATTTCAATTTAAAAGCAAAGCAGCCATTTGTATCAGAAAAGTTCACATAGGTTTCTCTGAGATGCAAACTTTTACACATGTATACAGACTAAAGCATTCACATGCACATACATACTCACACTCATATCCTTCTTTTCTGAATGTTGACCTCAGGGAAGTGTTGGCAGCTTACCTGGGTAATGGGAGATAAATAATGTGCAGCTGGACCAATTTGGTTATCATGGGGATAACCATGGAATCAGGTCTGGCCTTGGGTGCTGGAAGCATTGAGAGAGGCAAGGATGACAACAAGGAGATGCTTCACCTTCCTAACTTCTGTAGCATGCATAGTCCAAGCATACACGCCTCCTGAACCAAATTCATGGGGTAATGATAGTCCTATTCTGAGAGCTCACTTGTTACTCATCTTGTAATGCAACCGATGTGTAACAGCTTTGCATATTCAGGTCTCAATACTATGAATAGTATAGGCATTTTAGAAATAATCCCTGATGGGAATATTTGTAGTGCGCTGCCTGCAGGTTACATACACGAGGTTTTATAAGAAGGGTAATTGGGAATCTGAGGGATTACTGCAACATTTGTCCATTTACTTGTGTATTTAGTTTTCTCTATTCAAAAAATAGTTTTCCATGGCATTGTATACTATACACAGCAAATACTGATCCTGAGTAAATTAAAAGGCAAAAAGGAGGGTGTTTAAAATTATTGTAGTTACTTCAACGTTGTCAATCTAATAGTAAGAAGAAACTGATGGTGAGGGCAATTTAATCATTATGTTATCAGCTGAACTTTTATGTTTTGAAGGGTTCCAGTCACATGACTTGAATTAAAAATTTTGGATTCTCAAGGAAAATGACTTTCAAACAATATATCATAATATTTATTATTACTTTTAATAAGCAAACATTTTTTAACAAATTCAGGAAACTGGATGCAATTCAGTTGGATAACAAATTTTAAAAAATCCCACACTTATTTAAGACTCATTATTTAAATTTGTTCTGTTATTTTGGATTTTTTTTGAGTCAGCTATAAATGACTTGCATTTGGCCTTATGTTATTTCAATACAGTGATACGCTGTTTCACTGTATTTATCAGTCCCTAAATTTCTTGTTTTCAGCTACCCCTCCAAAAGCTCTCTGTCTCTAGTAACAATTTCAAGTGTGTATTATTGAAAATAACAAAATCTAATTTTGAGTGATTGTTGCAGTTCTCTTAAAATTATGAAATGCCACTCAATGCTTCACAAATGCAGAAATCTGTCAAGAATCTAGAATGAACAAAGGGCTCCCCTAAGACATTCTTTAGAAGTACGAGTTCAAGATAAGACACATATCATTACCTTGATTTTAGCAACAGTAAATAGCAGCAACTTTTAAAGTAACTAAATCAAAGAATATGCTACAGTATCTTTGGTGGCAGCCTGTTAATCTACAGACTGATAATGTAATTTTTATGATGTGTATTAATGTCTTAGCTATATTACTATTTCACTGTTCAGGATGTCGAAGTCCTATAATCCAGAAAATCATTTAGGCAACTTTGTCTTAACAGCTGAAGAAGATCTGCCTGTTCTATTCCTAAAATGCCAATATTTGATCAAGTTGAGATTATTTCAATTTGTCATCCTCAATATTTCTGTAAGTTCATAAAGTGTTATTTCTATTTTCAGAACAGCACAAGGGGTTACAGAGATAAAGTGGCAATCTGTGAAAGCATTTGATACAAAAATGCTTCCATGCTATGTTGCACTTAGACCAATTTGTGGGGGTTTTGTAACACTTAACTTCATCTTCCTCTAAAAAGTAAATGTCCCCTTTTTAATAACTGGAGAACACATGTCAGTAACAATTACATATCCATAATTATCACACACCATTGAGTGCACATATGATTAAAGAAACTGAAATACATGGTGATATTTGTGGAATTTAAACTTTTCATGTCTGGGGAAAATAAGTGTTTTGAAAGTGTCTACAAGAAATTAAAGACTGCAAATGAAAATATTTATCTGGATCTACAAGTTAGAAATATTCACATTTACTGATTTGAAAATGAGAGAGAATTTAGACATATTGGCTGTATATTCTGATCTATTCCTAAGTGATAAAACCAAATGCCAGTTTCAGCTATTTCCCTGTACCACCTCTAAAATCCAAATGATGCTTTGCTATTTTAGAGGCTTTAAAAAAGCATCCTCCAGCTAACCCCACAAACAGTAACACAGAGGTTTAGTTAGCAAACATAAAGTCTTTGATACAATTTGAAGACACAATCGGGCTAACAAGGGATAGATTAGGGAGACCATTCACCTGTCTGGTCTGTGCCTTGACCTATGCAGGGCCTTAACAGAATCTCAACAGACCACATACTTCAGAAAAGGGAAATTAAATGGGTAAAATACAATAAAAAGTGGAATCCAAAATTCACTCCAGGCCCTTAATGGTCAAGGTCCTTCTGACATGGGCATTATATATGAGCAGACTTGAGTGTCTCAAAGCTGGGCATCAACACCAGAAGAAAAAATATTGGTAAACTTCCTTCATTCATGACTGTCTCAGTAGAATCCTCAGTTTCAGGACCTCCAGAAAGGCTGAATCTCAGACTTTATACTGGCTCAGAAGACTGCAGGCAATGGGTAGTGTGTTCCTCTCTTTGTCTGCTAAGAAGCAATGAGTATAGTGCTGGCATTTAGTGAGCCATCTACTTTAATCCTCCCAAATGGGAGCATACCATCTTTTCCCAGTTTGCTTCCAATTTTTCAAATAGTTAAAGCAAGTGAGTTGATTTTTCTGCTACCTGTTATTATTTGTATATCTGTTTATTTAGGTAAGGATTTTGTCAATGTTACATTTTTCCTCATTCAGTTCTTCACTTTTTCTTAATACCTCTCATAATTTTCCAGAAAAAAAATCATCTCATATTGATCTATGGACACCTGCCATTCTAATTCTACATACTAAGGAACATTTACTAGTTTATTCTATGAGCACATAGGTAAAATAGTCATACATAAAAAATAAAGACAGTTTGGTCTGAGGATTTGAAGGCAAAGGAATAGGAAACTGTATCACCTGAGGGATACTCCAGGAAGATCTAAATTTCCTGGGTATAGAAAGGTTCCAGTTGCAAAATATATGCTAATAAATATTAATCTGAGGCTATCATTGGCAAAAAGGATGCTGACTCAGTACCAAATACTGTGTTGAGTTTCCTGTATCATTTGAATCTTTCAAACTCATTATATCTCTGGAAATATTATGTGATGATAAACCTCTGATGAAAACTGAGTAAAGCGCTGATGACTCTGCTGATTCCTCCAACGGATAAACATATTTTAGACGTATTTTTCTCTTCCCAATTATCACTGACACTGATGAATATCATTCCAGAATAAACTTTAGAAATATTTTGAACACAGAACATTTCTGCAGCTGCTGGCACCCTGCAGTGGAGAAACATACACATGAACTTTTGATACAACTAAATTTAACAACCTACCATTAAAGTGTGTCATGACCTAGAAGTGGATGTGATGTTCATTATAAATGCTCATTGGGCTGAAAAAAGACATCAGTCCACGTGTAAGGGAAATCTTATACTTTATTATATAGTTGTCTAAACTCTGGCAATGAGCCCACTATATAGTCATAGAAGTGTTGGCTAAAAATCTCTGAACCTTTACAACAAACTTTAACAAGGCCACAACTCTCTCAATAAACTTCAGTACGGATTAAAGCATAGAATATGATCATTGCACTTGCCAATATAAAACAAGAGAGGAGAGACTCAGAATGCAGAAGAAAGTGAAGGAAAAAGATCACCAGTCTTTAGATCTCATTTCAATCCTTCTACTATGGATTGTCAAGATCTGGGGTCAGCAAAATCCCAGAACCAATCCGCTTCCTTTTATAGTTTCCTTACTATACAGCTCCTTGCTTTTTACATCTTATACTAACATTTGTGCATCTGCAGTCAGTCCTTTAGAATCCTCCAGGAATTGAGTCAGGGGGAATTGGAGGTCTCTGGTGGTCTTGGAGCCCCCTTTAGTGAGGAGTCCAGAACTTGACTCTTCTCTGGATGCAGGTGCACTGAGTGTGACTTCAAGGCAGGCTTGCAGGCTTAATGGCTAAAAGAGAAGTTGGTTCAGAACAGCTCTGTCCCACCTTTCTTCCAATCACAACTTTCCTATTACAGCACAACAGTAAATGCTTGAGACAAACATGCCTACGTGTTTCTGACTGGTCCTCTAAAAAGTGCTTGATCTAAGGATTGTTCTTCATTTAGCCTAATGGAATGAAAAAACTTTTCTGAAATGTATTTATTATAGATGAAATGGCTGTAGGTACCACCTCTCTGTTAGGTACAGAAAGATGCAAGAACAGAGCAGACATTGAACTTTCAGCTGGTTAAGCTAAATGAAATGAACCTATCTTTTTCTGTTGAATAAAGTAATGCAAAAATGTTCTTGCTGATTTTCTACACAGAAAACTGCGTATTAAATGCTCAGGCAATAGGTGTTTTCACCTCAGTGCCCCTGGGCAAATGCATTTACTGCTTCATGTCTCTTTTTCTGTCTACTACTTTCCATAAAATCTGTGAAACTTCTCTGGCCTGCTTTCATGGCTAGGCTTCACAAACAAAGATTTAGGAAGGGCACTACCTACACTTGCTGCAAGCATGTTGGTGACTAAAAAGGCCGATATAGGATAGGCAAGTCTGGCCACAAAAGGCACAGTGGAAAGTCTCCATTGGCAATGTTGGCGAGGAACGGTACTTTCTGTGTTGTCTTTTCTCCTTGAGACTGACTCTGTGTGCATTCTCAAAGGAAGCAGCAGCGTTGTGAATGATGTGTCTCCATGAATCCCAATTGGAGGCCAGAGTGGACCATTGGTGGCAGTCAATATGGCCAAGGCTGAGGTGTTGTTTCAGAGAGTCCTTGAATCTCTTCTTCGGGGCTCCTCTCTTGCGGCAGCTGGTGGCAAGTTCACCACAGAGCAGAATCTTCGGGAGGTGGTGATCCTGCATCCTGGAGATGTGCCCTGCCCAGCGCAGCTGTGTTCTCATCAGCATGGCCTC
>VWZD01013066.1:0-78107 GCA_013396695.1 Sakesphorus luctuosus
TTTTGGTTTTTTCCCCCTCAAACCGAGACAATTTGTAATAATGTTTACTAAATTTTGTAGTAGCGATGCTGAGCTTTCTATCAATTTAAGACCAGCAAAGAACAAATGAGACCTGTCCTAATTTGGTATGCAGAAACAAAAAGAAAGGGTGAATCTGGCCTTACCTCTGATTGATAAAAATGTTTATGAAGGATTTATATGTTTTGAACTTGGAACTGAACATGGGAAAGGAATATGTTTATGTTTTCACAAGCTCTGTTGCAGCTGTCTCCTGATCTGAACAGTAATTCAGAGACCAAAGTGTGGCTAAATATTGCAAATTTAGGCATAAGAATAATAATTTCTCAGTTCATAAGGCACAGCAAAATAAAATTAAAATCTGTTTGTGTGAATGCATGAGTGAAGGCCAGCCTGAGTGTGTGCATGTATGTAAGTATGTGAGTATGTGAATATGTGACCATTACTGCATTTTTGCTTTACTTAGACAATACACCTACACTCTAATAAAGGACTTACACAACTACACTACCTCACATACACCTCCAGCCTTAAATAAAGATCAGTCCTGGCTACACATGTGCCCTCAGATAAAACTCAAACTATACAGATAAAGGTCAAACTATACACCAGCTCTGGACTGACCCAAGTTATCTAATCCAGTCAACGTTAGTAAAGATTGCTTAGAAATAGGCCATGAATTACAACACCTGATTCACATTAAGGTTGTTCTTATACAGGATGAGTTTTTGTTTGCACTGTTATTGTTCGTACTGCTCCATTTATAAAAGTTCAATACCATTTGTACCTTGTTATTTAATAATAAAAACAGGGGGGAGATGTGGGGAAGCAGTTTGTTATCTACAAGATGGCCACTGCTTGGCATTATGGGAGTTGAAGTCCACACCAAGCCCAGGAAAAGGACACCCAGCTGCACATGCCCAGGAGATGGACTTTAAATCTATTGGTTGGGATACCACACATTCCACGCCCATGTAACCACCCCTTCCCTCGGGTTTATAAGTGAGGTTTGACCGTAAATGAATGATTCACACGTATGTCTCCTGTGGAGATGTGGGTCTGTGTCCTCACTGTCACAGAAAAGCACAGGCAATGCTCTACCCAAGTTCTCACCCAGACCCCAGCTATTTTGGGGAAGTTCCTGAACTCACTGGGCTTTGCCAGCTTGGTAGCTCTCCACAGATCTTGATTCCAAGTTACTTCTCCAGCCTCTCCTGAAACCCACACAAACTTTCCATAGGATCCTTTGACATGGAATTGCACAGATGTCTCCCTGACCACTGATGAACGATTTCCAGCACCCTTCCCATCCTCCTTTTTGTCTTAAAAAAAGCTCCTGCCCAGGCCCTTGTCCCAGTGATATTAGTGTGCAGGCTAAGGAGGAGCCTCGTTACCCTCCTGTGACCGTGCAGCAGCTGCTGTGGCAAGTATCCATCCAGCTTCTTTGCTGGCATTTGCCATTAGCAGGACAGGGCAAAGCAGCAGAGCTGCTTCCTCCCCAAGCTGCTGACAGCAGCAAATGTGCCACAGCCTTGTGCCTCCAAATCCTGCTGGCAGCAATGAGATCCCAGCCTGTACCACAAGGGCTATGAAACCATTTTAGTTAGACAAATGGTCCTGTTGGGAATGGCCTGTCCCTTTTAGGAGTGCTCAGTTCATAATTGTATTGGGGAAAATACTAATAAATAACTTTCATGATGCCTCATGGAGATTGATTCCAATTAAACATCACCCCTCAAAAAATTTCACTCATGAAAAGACATTAATCTTTGCATGAGAATGCTCCTGTTCAGTTCACCTACATCAACCTGCCTTTATACCCCACAAACCTGTAAATCTGAGTGTGAGACAGCTGTGCAATACATTCACTTTAAAAAAGACTTAGGTACTCCACTGGCAACTTCTTCATGAATTATAGCACTGCAGCCCCATCCCTTGATTGACCCCAGGGCCTCCAGTGTCAATGCTACCCACCAGCTCTCCCTGTCCAGCAGCACAGGCACATCAGGGGAGTTTCCTTCTTTGGATTATGTAATCCTAATCAATAGAATTATGAGTTTAAACTGAGTGGTGTTTGAGCCATCAACAGGAGAAAATAATTCAAGAAACGGCAAAGCACAAGTTATGGGTTATATAAAAATTATAAGGGGAAATAAAGATATACATATACACCCAAGTTTTGCAAGTATACACACAGAAGTTATGTGGGGGAAGCAAAGCCATTGTCTGAAGGCCACACAACTTGCAAACACATGAAATAAATGAAAGTCACTGTGCTGTCAATCAGCTGCCACCCCTTGGAAAGGCTTAAGTGTGCACTGTGCTGGTGAAAGACCCTGCACAGAAACCAGTGCTTTTCACTGGGACCACAGAAAATGTTGGTATGGAAAAACATCCACCAGGCTCTCCTCCCCCTTGCACCATCTCACACAGTGGCATACAATAGGCTTTAAACCCTGCCATGGCCAGGCAGGCAGGTGGGGTTTGACTTGGAGGGCAGCACTGAGCCCTGGCCAGAGCTGCCCAGGAGCTCCCAGGGCATCACTGAGATGGAGCCTCCCACAACACCCGAGCCTCTATTCCATTAGCTTTGGCCTTGGATAAGCAACTTGCTCTAAGCTGTGTAGGTTACAAAGGACTGCAGGTAATGTCTGTGCAGCCATGCTGCTTTGTGAGAGGCTGGATCGGGCTGGATACTGCAGGGAGGAGTGGATTTTATTGACTGCTGGAAAACAGCCCAAAATTTGATTGCAGTCCAGACCAAGTCTTTGGCAACTCTTCAAAAATACAAATAAAAATTAAAAAAACAAAAACAAAACACAAAGAAGGAAGCAAGACCTCACACTTGGCTGTGTTATTTGTTTCCTAGCCTTGCTACAGTGTCAGGGGAAGGTTTCTGAAGGCACCAATTAGCCATGCTGCCCGCTGAGCTGCATCCCACAACCCAGGATTGCTCCAGAAGGCTTCACAAAAGGGATTCCTCACAAATGCCTTAAGGCTTCTGAATAAGAGTACAGATGCAGTTCATGCTGTTCCCTAGCATCTTGGTGCACTATATTTTAAAAAAATTATTTGAATCAAAGCTCTCATTCTTTACCTAAACTTCATTTAGCTGCCATCTGCCTTGGATCAAAATGGCTTCATGTTTTGCAACTCTTAATGAGGATTGTTATTGGATTTGTAAACATATGAGCAACAAGAAACACCCCCCCCCCCAAAACACCAAAGGCTTTAATAAATGAGAAACATGGCTGAAGTGTTAAGATCTGCATCTTCACTCATCTAACTGTAATGGAGTGGCTCCCATTGAGCAGATAATCACATTATACACAAAATCCAAGTGTAGAAATCCTCTGCCAGTGCAGGATCAAGATTAGGGAAGTTGTGGGAATTACAGCTGAGGGAGATCAGTGATAAAGGGTAAACTGTCATTTTTCCAAAGTGGGAAGGGTCAGTGCTCCTGGGTCACAAGCAAACACAGGCACCAGGGCAAGAGTTTCCCACCCCAGCGATGGAAAATGGAAGTGGATGTTGTTGTGGCCCTGAAACTCCTCAAAATTACAGCAGGAATCCCTGCTATTCACTCCACAAAATATATCTGTCACCAGAACCCAGGAGGTTCAAAACCCAGCCCGGGTAACCTGGAGGTGCCAGAGCTTTCTGGTTGAGCATACAGGGCAGGGCATGAGCTGCCTATTAGCGTGTCGGGCTCAGAGGTATGCAGAGCTCCGTATCATGGATCAGGAAACTATGGAAGAAAACCTGAGCCCAGAGTTTTGTCTCAGCCTGTGCCACAGTGGCACAGCCAGTTTTCTCCTGCCCCATACTGCTCAGTAGGCTCCAAGCTGAGGATGCTGAGGATGCCAGCAGAAGTCTCCTTGCTCAGCTTCCATCCTGCCCATCATTTGCAGCCCTTATGATTACATTCAGCTTTCTGAATCAAATCATTAGTCCCCAGTGCAGCTCCCATGCCCTAATTTAACTCCACTGCCTGTGTTCACTCCTGACTTTTGGCAGCATCATTAGGGCCTGTGTAAGTGCAGTGTCTGTGCCTGCCAGAGCCTCTGCCGGCACAGGTGAAGGACGCTGGAATGGGCAGCCTCCAGCATCCCCATCATTACCAAACTTGGCGACTGTCAAAAAATAATGAATGTGCTCTCTTAGAAGAAATCTACTCCATATTTGACCTGCAAATAAGCCCCTTTCAGATACTTGGGTATTTTTACCTCTGGATTATGTTTCTTTGTTTCCTAATTGGAGATGCTGCAGGTTTGAGCATCAGGCAGAAACAAGAAAGACTCAGATTTTGATGTGAACTGCTCAGATGTCAAACTGTATTTCTAACTGTGGTCACTGATACAGACTTTGCCACCTTCATGTGCTATCCTACATTTGTTTGAGATTTTGTTAACTCATGTGATCATTTACATCTAACTCCAGAGCACATGCAAGTCAAGATCCAGGACCATGATCCTACCACCATTCAAAAACTGTGTGGATGTGGTCCTTAGGGATGTGGTTTAGTGGTGAACATGGCAGTGCTGGCTTAATGGTTGGACTTGATCTTAAAGGTCTTTTCCAAATGAAACAATTCTATGATTCTATTGAGGGAACTTCCTCCCCCATAAGGCATCAAAACCTCCTAGAAATCAGAGTGATAGAATGATGATCATAACATCATAAATAGTTGTCAGAGACTGAAATGGTTAATGATTTATGCATTCTAGGAGACTTTGCAGGCTTTTGACTTTTGCATTATACCCCTGATGGGCAGTTGAGGCCCATCCCTCTAAAAGTGTCAAGCCCCGAAGAGGCAAGAAGAGCCGTTACCCTGCCCTCGACATGAACCCTTCGCCCATCATGAAAGGCGGGAAGAATATTGGGGGTCCATAGCCCAGCTGGTGACACTACTTCATGGAAAACAACCCTCTGCCTCGAGGGAGGTGCAAAAGTCATGCTGAGGGTATATATATGGACTGGTGACTTTNATGTTGAAGGACTTCACTGGATGAAAATATTTTCCTGGTTCAGATGCTGGTTAAACACACTCAACCCAAAGCTTCTGTGCCTTTCCAAGGCCTGGTGTGGCAGGAGGCTGGATGGGAAGGCTTGGGGGGGATCTCACCTCCTGGGAGGCCTGAAACGTCATTCCCCCTTAATGCAAAGGCACTTCAGCTCCAGAGCCAATGGGACTCATGTGTGCATGTGCCTGATGCTCAGAAGGGCTGGTTCCCTCAACTGTCCCCACTGCAGTTCAGTGCCACTCCTCTGGCAGCTCTGTACATGGATTTTTACTACTTTAATCTAAATTAAATGAAGCATTAAAATGTTTCAGATCTCTTCGCGTCAAGCACTGGTGACACTAAGGATTTACTGAGCAGCCAAAGCCTGACAAGGTCTGTCCAGGGGTGCCCTTCTGCCCTTACTCTTATGTATAAATGCTATTTATCCATACAATATGTAATAAAATAAGTACTTTTAATAGCAAGGCAACACCTTTTATTTTTATTTATAAAGGCCTTGATGGCAGGAATATAGTGTAAAAATCATTGGAAAAACTAAAAGGCATTGATACATATTGGAATATACACTTTTTACATAAATTACATTTATTTATTTATTCTCTCATTTGAGGTTCTTATTCAGTATTGAGGTCTAATAGTTAATAGGTCCTGGGATCTGGACGTTTAGACCACCATAGTCTAACATGTACATGTTCATGGGCCATTGCTGAAAGAGAAGGAGAGAAAAAGAAGGCAAAAGTCTCTGTTAGGACACAACACGAAACCATGTGTACATCAAACCTGTCATGTTTTGACACCAGCTGTTGCTCCCACTTTACAAATAAGAGAAAAGAACCAAGCCCAAACCAAAACACCACTGTGAAACTTGACAAAAAAACTTTCTATTTCTGTGGTGCTTTTGGGGGGAGTTTTATTTTGTATTATCCACAACCAAACCCAAGTCCTGAGGGAGCGCAATTGTATGTATCTCCCTCATTTTGTTTCCTATTTTTGCAGTTTTATGGCACTCTGGAGCTCTGCATCACTCCTAGGACCAAGCTAGGGGTACACACAGCTGGGATCACAGGGAACCATCAGGTCCTACCAAAAGACACTACAGGCCTGAGATGCCATCAGCACCTGTGTTGTAACCCAGTGAGGTGGAGGAATTTGCTCAAGCCTGTGTGTGGCTCATGTGTGGCTTCCACGAAAGCTGAGCACCCTCGAGGCACACAGCAGGGATGTGGGAAGGCCTCGAGGGGTGGTGGACGCTTTGCTCTGCTGACCTCTCCCAGACAAACCTGGCAGGAAAATGTGGCCCCACAGGTGTGCCCCCTCCTTTGCCAAACCTGGTTGTGCCATTTACATCACAATTTATAGTGTTTGTCAGCCAGAGGGAGGTGGTGATGGTTCCAGGAGAACAAAGAGCAGCATCCTGAAGCAGAAAGATAGGTAGGCAGTAACCCCCCTAATATTTGGAAGGCTTTACCACAAGTGAGATCTGATTTGTTGAGGATGTAGATTCGATATTGGAAGAGGAAGAAGAGGAAGACGAGGAAGAGGAAGATACCGAGTTCCCTTCAGAGATCCTCTTCCGCTTCCTTTTGGGAACACTGATGTCCTTCTCTGCAAGGAGAGAGGAAGGCATGAGATGTTCGAGCCCTGCAAGTGGTCCCTGAATGTGGGGTCTCATCCTGCCACTCTGACCTTGCCTCCCACAGAGCACCTCCCTGCAGCGATCTGCTCAGCCTCCATGATAGGGCATGGAGCTGCCAGATTCCCTCACATTGCAACCATGTTTTCCTTGTCAGATCTCCCTTCTTTACACAGTCATCTATTTTCATAAAACTAATAAGATCATAATTTTCTCTAGGGCTGCTAATTCTGATACATTTGATTAAATCTGGCTGAGATTTACTGGGGAGACTGGGACAGAGAGAGAAACACATTCCCAGTGATCACAGAAACCTTGTTTCCTTAGAAGTTCAAGTGCAAAACGATGGATCAAATTAAGGGCTTTAACCAGTGAATAAATTGCTCATGGTGAGTAAATTGCTAATGGTAAAGAGATAATCACATCTTCCAGAATATGTAGGAAGTTTGAGACAAACAGCCCAGTCTTCCTGCAGTTCACAGAAGTGGAATCATCTAAGAGGATGGTTTGCTCCTGAACAGATGCTTAGCCTGCTGAGGTAGGATCTTCTCACCAGCCTGCCCTGGGGATGTGAGACGTTCGAACACCACCTCACAATCCCCATCCATTTTGCCCATGTATTTTCTCTCCTATAGATCTGGGAAAGCCAGAGTTATGTCCTAGCCTTTCCCTCACCTGTTTGTTTGGCCTCAGTGCAGATTTCAGAAAACGGCCTGTGGAAGAGACAAAGGGTGAGTCAGGCAGATGCTGTTGTTTCACCCCATGTGCCTGATCATGGTGGGACACAGCCCAGACCCCAGCCCTGAGCTGCCTCTTCCAATACCCCTTTGTGTGGAGAGGGGACTCAGAGTATCCCCAGTGCATCCCAGAGGGAAGCAACCTGAAAGAACTCAGCTGGTCTCTGAACTTCCTGCCCCCATGTCATGTCCCTTCCCAGCATCATCATTCAAACTGCACAAGAAAGAAGGGCCAGATCAGCCCTGCTAACTCTTTGTTGGGCCCACCCATGGGTAAGCACCTCCCTGCGGCACAGGAAAGTGGATGCTTGGATGGAGCGGGTCCTCCACAGGTATGTGGTGGCTCTGGTGGCCCGGTGATGAGTTCCCCAGCTCATGGCTGAAGAAGTAAGGACAACACTTAAAGAACAGAAACCTCCACTAACACAAAGCTGGGGCAACTTACTGGAGCTGGTTTATAATCACCATCCGAATGCTCTCCCGTGCCTTCAAGATCTTCTCCAGCCGATGAATGTCGTAGGTATTGGGATTTCTGAAAGGGATATCATCTGGCAACCCGGTAACCTCCACAGCATCAGGACTGTCCCTGATGAGTTTATAGGGCACCATGACAGGCCGGTTCAAGCCCAGGGCCTCTCCTGTAACAGCAGAGCAGAGGACAGTTTTATCCCCACAGGGCTCCAGACCCAATCAACTGAAGGACCAAGAGCCCCAGGGGACTTTGGGAAGTCATCGTTGCTGTGATGCCCAACCTTTGCTGCAACCACATTCCAGCCAGCCGTTTCACATCTACCTGTCCAATTGATTATCTGCGCTGTTAGCCACCATTTAAATCCTGCCAAAAGCCTCAGGTGCATTCAGAGCACACCCATTGCTGCATTTACACCAGCTCATGGCTGGGCCAGCAGCAGCAGCATGAGAGACAACCCAGGGCAAGGGCCAAATGGGAGAGATTTGCCCATTTCCACTTCTCTCTGGTTGTCAGCAGGTTTGGGGGTCACTGGGGTGGTGATCACAGCCATCCCTCATCATCACATCACATCAGATCACATCACATCACATCACATGACTCCTGCCCTCTTTTCCAATCAGTTTATCTCTTTGGCCTCCACAACATCCTATGGCAGTGAAATACCACAATTAAATTCCTTGCTGTATTGAAAGCACTTCCTTTCTGTGTGATTAAACCTGCTGCTCACCTCTCTGGGTACCCCTTCACTTCCTGCTTGGTGGGGAGTAGTAAACATCCCTTCCTCCTGTGCTGATTCTGACTGTAAGAGTCTGCTCCTATCTTGTGTCTCTGCACCCCAAAGCTTGAAGGTGTGAGTGGCCCTCAGCCACATTTCTGGCTTTCCTCACAGGGAGTTTGTCCCTGGTGCCCACCTGGTATCTTGTGCTCCATAACAGTGCCAGGACCATGAGGAAGCATGGATCTGGTGTGGGCTCAGCCCTCCCAAGGGAGTGAATGGATAGGGATGCTCAGAGCATGGGCACCAGCCCCCTGGGATGCTGTGCCCATATGCTGGGCACCTCCAGTGAGTCAAATCCACCCTCAAAGCAGTGCACAGACCCTGTGGTGAGCAGCAGCCCAAAATAAATAGGGTTGGGAAAGGTGAGCAGCCTTGACAGGAGGAGATGAGAATGGAGGGCAACAACATTCCCCACTCCTCTGCTATCAGTTTGGCTATTTTCCTTTTCCCTTAGGCAGGTATTCTGGGGATGGAGGCAACACACTGCACTGAAGTTGTTGGGTGCCACTGAGCTGTAAAGCCCTGGGGACTCACAGGCTGACAAATAATCACACTTACACAAGCTGTGCCCCTGTGATGGCGAGGGGACAGCCACAAGCAAGGGCAGCCCCACCTGCAGTGTCAAGATCAAGATACTACTTGGGCTCCTACACCCCCCACCCTCAGCTATTCCTGCTGCTGCTTTTCCAAAGGACAGGTGGAAGGAGAGGTTTGCTGGGTGGCACAAGAAGCCTGCAGATGGAATTTTTGCATCTTCAGTCTTCTGCCCTCCTTTTCTGCAGCAGCTCCAGCAAGCTGTTCCCCTCATGTGCTGTATGTCAGGATGGGGTTTCAGCCTTGCTCCCAGCCTGGCAGGCAGGGGATGGCACAGGGCAGCACACTTGGTACACACACCATGGCTCACACCAGATTAGGACATGTTAAAATGCATCAAAGGCTGACAGCAGACTGAATAAATCCTGCTCCTGTGCTGCATTTTGCAATCCATCTTCCCTTGCCAAGGATGAGCTGTCAAAAAGAAGGTCACAGTTCCACCTGCCAGGAGCGAGACACAGGGATGTCCCCAGGGACAGGCTGTAATGTGGAGCAGCAGGATGGAACCTGTACTGCAGCAGCTGCCATGTGCTTGGGCTATAAATAGTGGCCTTTGGTGGAATTAATTTTAACTACAGCTGCTGTCAGCAAACCCAGGCTCTCTCTGTGATGCATGCAGGTGGAGACTCACCATATTTTTCATTGAAAAGCTCTTTCACTTGCTCTCGGAGAATCACCTTCTCTCCGAGCCTGTTGGCATCATCCTCATCTGCAAAAGCAAGGCCAGGCATGAACACACCTTATTTCCTTCTGAGCCCCTGGAATACTGTTGCCCCAACACAGGAGGGTGTCCCTGTCCCTGTGCCCCAGCATGGGTTGGGGACACCTCAGAGGTGCTGCTCTGTCCTTGCACCCTTGTGAGGCCTTTTAGAACTGTACAAAGCAGCTCTAAAATGCTGACATCTTCAGGATGTTCCAGGACAAAAAACTGGGGTCAGTACCGATCCCCTTTTGATACTTTTTTCCCCCACATGTATAAAACACCAAGTGAACGAACCTTATCTACCTCTTGCTGGGGTCACCCCTCCAGCCCCAAGCCAGTTGCAGGACCAGCTCAGTGGGATCTCCTCCTCACATTCTCTCCTCCCAAAGAGGACCCTCACTACACCCAAGGCAGGCACTTGTCACCCCATCTGGCAAGCCATTAGGTAGACATCATGGAATACCTGAATGGTTTGAGTTGAAAAGGACCTTAAAGACCATGCAGCTCCAACTCCCTACCATGGGCTGGGTTATCTCCCACCAGCCCAGGTTGCACCAAGCCCCGTCCAACCTTGCCTTGAACACTTCCAGGAATGGGGCAGGCACAGCTTCTCTGGGCAACCTGTGCTAGGGCCTGCCCACCCTCACAGGGAGGAATTTCTTCCCAATATTCCACCTAACGCTGCCCTCTGCCAATGTGAAGCCATTCTGCTTTGTCCTGTCCCTCCAAGCACTTATTCAAAGTTTGTTTCCAGCTCTCTCAGAGACCTCTTTAGGTATTGGAAGGGGCTGTAAGGTCTCCCTGGAGCCCCCTCTTCTCAGAGTGAACACCCCCAGCTTTCCAGCTATTCTCCACAGCAGAGGTGCTTCTTCATGGCCTCCTCTGGACTCATTCCAACAGATTCAGGTCTGTCTTGTGTTGGGGCCCCAGAACTGGATGCAGTGCTCCAGGTGGAGGTCTCATGGTGGGTTTTTACAGCATCAAGGTCCAAGCCCTGCAAACCTTGGCATGAGGGATCCAAACATGCTTTGCCTCCAGTCTGCAGCTATCCAGTTTCATTTTAAACAATCACATGATTATGATTTTTTATTATTCTGAGCAATCACAGGATTTTTGTTATGACTTTAAGCAAACAAAGGACTGGCAGGTTTGTTTTAAACACAAGCTGAAAACCCACCAGGAGTTCCTGAACCCCTGCATGGGACTGAGCCCAATATTCAGCACCCCCAGCAGAAACACTCCCATCCCACACCTCGCCCACCCTGCTGCTGCAGGTGCTGGAGAGAAGCTGTCACCCTTAATTCTCCACATCCTGCTACTGAAAGGTACAGCCTCAAAAAAGCCTCTTCTCCACCTGGAAAACAATTGTTTTGCCTGGATATAACTAGGAAAAAGCAAAAAGAAATTTCTGCAAAGAAACCCCAGATCCACATTGTGCTTCAAATCCAGAAAGAGCAACAAAGCAGCTTGAATGGCATGGAGCAAAAAATCAACAGAATAGGTGAAACTCAAATGTTGCCAAAGAGCTCTGACTTCAAGGTGATGCCTTGCAGAGCTGCTCCAGAGGCCATGGTGGGCCAGTGGGGGCCAACTCTGTGGGCTCCCTCTGTGACTTCCTTGTCATCAATGCTCAGTTTCTGGGCTGTACATGCACATCCATATGGATGTGTAGATGGTAGCAGACAAAGAAACACCAAAATTCAGTGTTCTCACTCATTTAATTCTCTGGGACTGAAAAAGGCAGCAGCTCTTTCCTTTCTGCTCATGCCCCAAGCAACCTGAGTGCCAGAAATAAGATCCCAGGGGTTTTTTTCCACCTTGCAGTGGGCACTACTCACGAATTCTCATCCAAGGATGGAAACAAATATCATGAAAAACCTGGAACTGAGCATGCATAACAGAGAAGCCAAAGAGGAGGCTCTGGCCAGTGGCACTGCTTCCTGGGGACCTGCCCCTCTGTCCCAAGGCAAATTAGATCTCCATGTCCCCTTGACTTTACTCATTTGGATTTGGGAATTAATCAACTCAAAGAAGCCACTGGTGCTCCTGAAGTGTCCTGAGTCCTTCACTTAAAGCGGGTTTATCCATGCTGGTGGCTTCAGCTCTGTGTTATCTTTTTTTTTTTTAAAAAACAAGGTAACCAGTTGAGTTTTTGCCTCCAGTCCTACTTGCCTGAAACCAGGCTCCCTGGACTCCATAGGCACTTACATACATTTTTAAAGCACCATTGGCTTTTTTCCTGTAGGACTTCTCAGAACCTGATGTTTCTTTGAAAAACAGCAAGTTATATTTAGTAATTATTAAAACTGGGGTTCAGGTGTCTGCTGTTGGACAATAGGATCCAAACCGCTGCCTATTCTTCTAGTGACTCAACCCCCCCCACACAAAATGAAATCCATGGATAAACAATGGTTCTGTCTGTGTTCATGATGGCCCATGCAGAGCCTTGATCTTGGTAGTGAAGCCACACCATCCTAACAGCATCCTTGAGCGCTGCTCCAGGCAATGCCTACCCTCCACTGGGCTACTGCATAAGGAGTAACAACCTCCTGTTACCCAAACAAGTGTCATGAAGCCTGTTTTGTCAGGAAAACTGCCACTGCCCAAGACATCCTACTGAGAAGGTGGCTCAGATCCCTTCTGCAGACAGTCCCAGACACATCAAACAAACATCCAGCAGGACAGGATGCTTTCAACAGCCAGGATATGGCCCTGAATCCTAAGAGAATTCTTTCCCCTTCCAGCTTACATGGCTGCAATTCAGTTACACCCCTGTGCAAACCCAGAATAAACCTGCTGTCTTTAATGAGGCTATTCTGCAGTAACTCAGGTTTAAATGTAGTTAGAATTACCTCATATACATGTTTTCAAAATGGAGCTATAAACTCGCAGGAGCAGCAATTAACACCTAGACACGCAGCCAGAATCCCAACTGATGCCACTATGGTGGATCTGCCATTAGCTATGCCTTGACCTGCCCTGCATACAGGCAGTGAGCTCTTACTTACTCCTGTACATCAGTCTGTATCTTAAACCCCCCCAGCCTTCATGGCTGCACACCAACCCTGGCCCAAAGTATGCGTTAAAGCGAAGCAAAAAAAACCCCAGGCCAAATACATGCAAGCTCTCCTTGTGAATGGTAAGTGGATTTTTAATAAATTAATTGCTGGGACACATGGAGGAGCTGAGAATGTGGCAGGTTAGTTTGGCTGAAGCTGAACTGGCATTGATGCCCAGGGACTACAGCAACAGTGCTTAGAAATGCAGAGAGGATTAATAACAACAATAAAACACTGTATCAGTCAGTTTGGGATATCATAGGGAAACAGAGCAGAGAGGAAAAAACAATACCTGCAATTTGAGGGTTTAGACATTTTCATTCCCATATTAAAATGCAAGTGCATTTCTTGTCTGCTACCATCTACGATGCATCAACTGAGCTACGTACCATTCAAGGCAGCGTAGGCTTTTTCCAAGGATGTTATCCGTCTAGGGGCTACAGCGCAAGTTAAAGGAAGACAAAAAAAAGAAAAGAAAGAGAAAGAAAAAGAGAGCCATGAGTGCTGCAGCTTGGTTTCTTTGACACAAACAAAAGCAAACCCCAGGATGACAGTGTCCCTAGCAGCTTAAAATTACTCGGGTCCTGAGACCCCTTGGCACAGAGACACTTTCGGTAGCTAAGTAATTGTTAAGTGAGTTATGTAGTGGTGAGCTGGGCTCTCTACCTTGCACCAGGACCTGCTTTGTTTGGAACGTGCTTGAGCCTGCAAGCATCCCTTGTAGTATGCCACACTCCTGGAACTGCTCGAGGTCCACAAATGCCCAGGGATGCATAACCTCATGGCAGCATTTATGGCATGTGCCAGAGCAGCAGTGGCTGTGCTGTTTCACTATTCAGTCACCAGAGGAGCGAAAAAAATCGAGAGGTTAAAGCAGATGAAAAACAAACAGGGAACTTGAGTCCTGCAGCAATGGGGAAAAACGGGAGAAAAAGGTATCCCTAAGGAAAGGTCTAGTGCTTGCCACTGACTCCAAAGTAATGAGCAGTAGCAAAAATAAATTAATTTCCTGAGGAAAACTGCAGAGATGGGTCTACGACCAGGATTTTCATGATGGGCAAAAGGAGGAATGAATCATAGAATTGATTGGGTTGGAAAAGACCTCCAAGATCATCAAGTCCAACCCTTAGTCCAACTCCAGTCCGTTTACTAGATCATGGCACTCAGTGCCATGTCCAATATCAGTATAAAAACCTCCAGGGATGGTGAATCCACCACCTCTCTGGCCAGCCCATTCCAATGCCTGATTACTCTCTCTGCAAAGAATTTTTTTTTGATCTCCAACTTAAACTTCCCCTGGCAGAGCTTGAGCCCCCTGTGCCCCCTTGTCCTATTGCTGAATGCCTGGGAGAAGAGACCAACTTCCCTTCAGGTAGTTCTAGACAGTGCTGAGGTCACCTCTGAGCCTCCTCTTCTCCAGGCTAAACAACCCCAGCTCCCTCAGCCTCTCCCTAAAGGACTTATGCTCCAGTCCCTTCACCAGCCTTGTTGCTCTTCTCTGGCCCCACTCCAGCCCCTCAATATCTTTCCAGAACTGAACACAATACTCAAGGTGTGGCCTCACCAACGCAGAGTACAGGGGAAGGTCCTGCTAGCCACGCTATTTTTGATCCAGGCCAGGATCCCATTGGCCTTCTTGGCCACCTGGGCTCACTGCTGGCTCATGTTGAGCTTCCTGTCAATTAGTCCCCCCAGATCCCTTTCTGCCTGGCTGCTCTCCAGCCACTCTGTGCCCAGCCTGGAGCGCTGCAGGGGGTTGTTGTGGCCAAAGGGCAGGACCTGCACTTGGCCTTGTTGATCTTCATCCCATTGGAATCAGCCCATCTCTCCAGCNCTTGCTGAAGTCCAGACAGACACATCCACAGCCTTCCCCTCATCCACCAGGTGGGTCACCTGATCATAAAAGGAGATCAGGTTGGTCAGACAGGACCTGCCCCTCCTAAACCCATGCTGGCTGGGTCTAATCCCTTGTCCATCCTGAAGGTGCTGTGTGATTGCACTCAGGATGATCTGCTCCATAACCCTGCCAGGCACCGAGGTCAGGCTGACAGACCTGCAGTTGCCAGGGTCAGCCTTGCAGCCCTTTTTGTGGATTGGGGTGACATTCACCAACTTCCAATCATCTGGGACCTCCCCAGAGAGCCAGGACTGTTGGAAGATGATGGAGAGCAGCTTGGCAAGCTCTTCTGCCAGCTCCCTCATCACTCTGGGATGGATCTCGTCTGGTCCCATAGACTTGTGAGGGTCCAGCTCATCTTGCTGAAGTCACAGCCACGGGGACAGCTGGTGGGGAGGTTGGGGGTGCAGCACCACGATGAGGAAGGGGCTCAGCAGAGAGGCTCTTGCTGCCAAACTGCAATGTACTGGCACTGGCAAACAGGAGGGGACTGAGGAGAGAGCAGGAGCATGTGTCCAAATTTCCTTAACAAAGTCATAAGCAATCTGAAGTAGCTCAAAATACATGTTCCACATTTCAAACAGGCTCAGGAAAGCAGCCACTGCAGCACTGCACTCTGCTGATTCCCTGTGTGGGGGAGGAAAGCCCTGTGGTTCAGCAGCATCAAAGGAAGAGAAAAACATGGGGTTCTGCACAGGGTAGCTTCACACACTGAGGATTGGGTGCAGACCTCAGGCTCTCATGAACTGGGGCACTGAGCCAGGGCTGTGCACCCCTGGGCTGCAGGAGGACAAATCCTGCCATAAGTTGCTGCAGCACTGCCCACTCGCTGTCACACAGCAGAATCCTGCCTGAAAATAAGTGATGCTCTCTGCAGCCCAGTCCCCCAAATCCCTGGTGACATCCTGCCTGTGTGGGCACCCTGTGGGCAGCACTTATGCAAAAGGGAAGAGATGCAGATGGATCATGCTGATGCTGGGAAAGCCAAGCTGGAATCCAGGCCAAGAGGCAACAAGGTCCTGGCCTGACTTCTGCAAGGAGGGATGCAGGCAGGAGTGCAAGCAGACTACAAGCAGTGAGCTAGAGAAACATATGGCAGCATCTTTCCAATATGGATCAGAATGAGTTTAGGAAGGGCAGCATGGCATTTCCTTTGGTTGGCAGTAACTCAAAGGCATTTGCAGCATTTCAGGGGAAGATTTCAAGGTGCTGTTCATGCTGGTTAAGAAAGAGAATTAAAATTTCTTGTCCTGCTAACCCACATGGGCTGCTCAGCCTAACCCACCCCAGCAGGCTAAGGGCCACTGTACTGTGAGGTATGGAGCACAACCCAAAGTGCTGGACCACAGCCAGGATGGAACAGCACCCATCTGACTGTATGACATTCACCCTGAAAAACTGGGGAGGGGTGTCTCTGAAGGACACGACAGGATATGAGGGTGGTGAGGAGCAGGAGGGGAGGTAAAAGCCAAGTGATTATGAGGGCTGAGATGAGCTGGGCGATGGTGCTGCCTTCTCAAAAACAAGAGAATGCCACACACACAAGGAAATGGGAAAAGGAGACCAAAATTAGGGAAAGAAAAAGGTGATTTGAATCACAAACAGGCTTTGAAGCTCCACAGCTACTCACACTACGTGCTTGAATTTAAAGCTTCATAATTACAAATATATATAAATGTATATGTATGCTCAACCTGCTTGAATTTTCCCCTTCAGACTAGAAACAGTGAAAAATAATTCACCCCAGGCCTGCCTGCTCCCATGAGGAGTTAAACAGGGCAGATGGGTGAAGGAAAGTAGACATCGACCTCAAAAATCAACCTGGTGATGGAGCAATATGTGCTCAGACCCCCATCACTGCTTTCCTCTTCTCTTTTTTTCTTTCTAAGAGTTTCCAATGCAATGCACATCTCATCAAAGTCTTGAGGAGGACTGTGCTCGTGATTAAAAAAATATCTGAAAAGGATGCCGGGATGTGTGTTTTTTTTTAATTAAAGAGCACTGCCTGCCCTAGTTTATTAATTGGACTATGGGAAATAAGCTATCAGGGTGGTAGGGAGCTTGGGGAATAGGACAGATGAAGCTGGTGTATATTTTCAATCAAAGCACATAAAAATTAACATACAGAAAGATTTTTTTGTATGTGTGCTAGATTACTTATGCTTGATATTTTTTTTCAAAGGCTCACATTAAGTCAGTTTTGTATCTCTGTGCCTCAGGAAAGAAGAAAAGAAAGGATAAGCAGCGTGTTAATAGCACTGGAGCTTCACCTCTGCTCACTCACTCCTGTTTACGCTGAAAGATCATTCTGCTTTCAAAAAGGGATTTTGAAGGTCTTTTTGCAGAGCAGAGACCAGACTCTTTTAGCTGTGTGGAGAAAAGACATTGGAAATCAAAACAAAAACGTCTGGATGCCAGGAGGGTTGTGCTTCTGGGTTAAACCCCTTCAGGGAGCCAGGCATGTGAAGTGCTGGTAGCAGTGGCCTTGGGGCCATTGTCCCACCTTTGAGAGGCTGCAAACTTGCACTATGGAAGGTTTTTTTTCCAAACACTAGCCTCATGGCCCAGGGGCGGTTCCGGGGTGTAATGGAGAGCACTCCGGTCTCTGAATCCCAAGGTCGTGAGTTCGAGTCTCAGTACAGACCCTCCCAGGCAGTTAAATGCCTCCCTGCCATCTGATCCCGTCAGATCTCGGATGCTCAGCAGTGTCAGCCCCGGTTAGTACTGGGTGCTGTAGATAGTCCCAAGGACTTCACTGTCACTGTCCAAGCTTGCTCGGCCGTGGCAAATGAACCCTTAGGACTTAAACGGTGGGGCCAGTTCTGTGCACGCTGTGCCTCACCTAAAAAATCCACTGGACAGGCTCAAAGGGCACACCCACATGGGGAGGGCCCTTCCCAAATCTTCGTTCGCGAAGGTTGGCCATTATTTTATTAGTCTCATGGCCCCCAAAATCCATCTTCTGCAAACAGCATCCCTGAAGGCACATGGCCCCCAGCTGCTTCTATACCAGCAGCTTCCCCTGTCCCCATTTCCCATTACAGGGGAGATAACATCTCAAAGGATAAATTACAGATTATTTTGACAAGAAAGCATGTGAAGTGCTCAGATCATACTGAAATCCTTTTATCTGTTTCTGTTGCACTGAAAAAATGGGAGTCCATAAAAGAGAGAGATCCATGATCCTGCACTTATTGGGAATGCTCTTTGCAATGCAGGAGGTGCACAACTTTAAAGCAAATTAAACACTGTAATTTAACCTAAGGGCAACTAAAATGACTCTAAAGTGATCTTTTAAAAAATTATGTTAAATTTTCCCTTTTCCTTAAAATGTGTACTTATCATCTGATTTTTGGCCAAAATGATCCACAAGACCTGTTAACTTTCCTTACATTTATAAAGTCACCTCCTAGGCTTTCCAGCTTTTAGAGACTTCTGCAATGCCATCCTGCTTGGGAGAAACTATTGCTTTTATTTTAACTCTCCTCTGTGAAATAAAAGTGATTTTCATAGATTTTGTTTTAATGCCAAGCACACTGCTGCTCTTCATTTTACATGGCAGGGCTTTACTACACAAGATTGAGGTAAAATGACACTTCAATTTAAATGTTTAGTGATCTTGGGCTAGTTGGAAATCATTCGCTTTGTTAAGGGAGATGAAAAGCGATCAAAGCCAAGGTAGTGATTGTACCACTGTGTTGCCACCATCCACTTTGGTGTAATGGGGTGGAAAAGCAAATGACAGGTTAATTACTGACAACAGGGGTTTTCTGGGGGGCAAAATACAGACAGCTCTTTTTTGGAGGAGACATTCCAGTGGTAGTCTGACTACTAGAAAATAATTATACCTCCTGGAATTGTCACTGAAGATTTGGCAAGTATGGGAAATAGTCTATAACAAACAGCTGTGACTGCTCTTATTTAAAACCTCAGTGGGAGGAGAAGGAGTGAAGCACTGAGCCTGACAGGGATGCTGTGACCTGCTGAGCCTACTCAGGGTACCACAATAACACGCAATAAAATATAACTTTAGGTTTGCAGTAGAAGGGCCAGTCTGTGGGAGGAGCATTCAGCTGGAGAAGGAGGGAAAAAATGTTGTATATCCAAAGGAAAATCAGTTTCCTTTCCATCTCTGTTAGCAGGCTACCCAGTCCAGGTAGCACATTGAAGTATTTGCCTTCTGATGTGCTCCTTTGTTAATGATGTGATTTGTGCCAGATCAGCATCTGTTAATGTAATTATACTGATTATGGCTGGGGATGGGAAGGCAAGATGTGGCTGGAGGAGTGGATACATAGCCATGTAATTCTGTGGAAAACAAGACTTCTGCAAAACTCGCATTTCACCAAGGGCTCCTTTAAGGTCTGGCCAATGTGAGCTGGCACCTTGCTGCTTAGATACAAAAGACAGAAGTCTAAAGCCAAGGTTTGCAGAGGTCTTGAGGGATCATTGGCTTCAACCCTACACAGGGATGCAGAGGGTGAACACAAGGACAATGCCTGAATTTTTCTGACAGCTCACCTTTTGTTAGAGCTCTAACACCTTTCTGTTGTTCCAAATAAGGGCATATAAATGTTTTCCTCTCTGCCATATTTGTCTTTCCTAAAGTGTGCAATCACCATGGAGGTTGGCCAAGGAAATGGGAAGCCACGAATAAAGATGACAAGGTTCTTTGCACCCAACTGTGTTCTTCCAACAGTTGTAATTACAAACATTTAAAACCTAGACAGGTTTTTATCCATGTTTCTGGTGGCAGCTCATTTTTCCAGGCAGCCTAGAAATGAGAGACAAAGCTACTGCAGGGATACATGGTGAAGGACATGGCTCTGGGATGGTGCTATGAGCAGCTGTGTATGGAGTGCATCCCGGACACCCTGTCCTCTCCTATGCCATGTCTTCCCCAGTGTATCCACACATGGAATGCCCACAAGCTGGAGTGGGCTTTCAGTGCCACACTGCTGCAGCCCAACATGGACCCTTTGTGGTTAATCATCCCTTCCCATGATCCTCCCTTGCCACCAAACCTGCCAGCTCATTGCAATGCAGATTTATTTTAGAAAAAGCTTAAGAAAGTGAGTGCTTTCTTAAATAGAAAACAGACCTCTGCCCTAGATTAGCTCTTGAAAAACGCCATAATTTCAAGGAAACAGCAGCAGTACCAATGGGTGATGCTAAGGCTCACTGTCTCAGGCAACAAATGCAACTAAACAACAACAAAACCAAAGTAGGAAGCCCAGGAAAGTGAATCAGGCCAACCTTCCTTCAGCTGATAAAATTATTGCTTGCCATCCACAGTTTACAATTCCCTGACCACCACAACACCTGGCAAATGTATTTCTTAGGCAAAAAGGTAAAATCTCTTACCAGGTTTGGGGATTAGTCCTTGAAAAGGCCTGTGAAAAATAAGGAAAAAAGGAGATTTAAAATGAAATGGGACTGAGAAGCCAGCACTCATGGACTGAACACCCTCCTATGGCCCAGGGAGGGCTGGGAATCAGCCTGTCCTTCACATGCTGTGGCACGACTTGTGGAGGACCAGCAGGAGCTCTGTGGGGATGAGGTCCCTGCTTGGGGCAGCATGTTCCCTGTTGGTAAGAAGACAGGCAGCATGGTCCAGCAAGAGGGTGATGGAGCCAGTGCTAAGTCCATTTTTTCCCCTGTGTCACCTTAGTGTGATACATAGTTAAAGTGCTTTTCCCCTCCCACCTGTGTCCATCCCCTTTGGGTGTGAAATCCAGAGGACAATGCCATGAACAGGCAGAGTTAAAGCACCACCCTGCACTAGGAATAATGTCTCATGCCTCCTGAAAAAGGCACTAGGATTTCTCTGCCTGCACATCGATTGCATCAAGCACCTTTTTCTCCTGCCAGTGCCTTCCCCACGATCTCCCTGGGCAGCTGATGGGAGGAAAGAGCAGGAGTGTCTATTCTGTGATGGTCCCCTTCTTTCTGTTGACCCTAGCTGTCAACTCAATTGCTGCCTTGGGGAGCAGGAGGCATTTACAGACCTGCCCCAATGGGGCTGCAGAGCAGGGAGTGCATTTAGGTGGGCTTCCTCGTCTGCCCCTCTGTGGGGCAGCTGACACTTCTGGTCATGTACCTCGTCACGGTGAACTTGATTTTATCAGCGACAGCCAGTATCCTCTCCAGGTTCTGTGAGCCGAAGGTGCAGGGTTTTCTGAACGGGATCCCGGGGGGCAACCCCTCTATAATCACCGACCCTGGATTGCTCTTGATCCGCTTGTATGGCACTTGCACAGGGTATTTAATCCCCAAGGCCTCACCTGGGATGGAAGTGAGCAGTAAGTAAACAGTGAGTCTGTGGGATATCAGGGATGTTATTTCTGCTGCAGCTCTGGCTCCATCCCTACCCCCACCAAGGCACAGCACAGGCTGCTCGAGGCACCAGGTCAGCATTAGATCAAGGACAAACATTTCCAGGCCGCCTCCACGATGGCAGTAAGGGGTCCCAATACAGGCACACATGTGCAGCAGAGTTGGTGGGGCTGAGGAGAGGCACAATGATGCCCGTGCACTGCAGTGGGAGGGATGAAATGCTGCTGCTCTTTGCTTTGGGACATTATTTGGAGATAACTCCATAGGCATGTTCCCTCTCTGAGGTCTGGCTGCAGGACTACAGCTACACATTTCCTTGCAAGTACCTGGAAACCTGCACAAGTCCTACCCTTTCTGAGAAAAGGGATGTCCTGGTTCTGGCCAGGACGGGGTTAAGCTTTGCAGTAGGCAGGAAGGGACACAGCTAGGACCCTGAGGTTATTAGGGCACAATGTTGCTTGGTCTGTTCACCTGCTTGTGGTACCTAACCCTGTATATACACCCGTATATGAATCATGTGCTCCTCGCAGAGCTTTTTCAGAGCAGGGGGAGGGATCAGGATTGCTTTGTTGCTGTACTGTGGGTTATCAGTTTATGACATGATAACATCAAAGGCAATAAGGGTCATTTGGGACGTGTGTTCAGTGTTGCTCTCCTGCCCTGCCCTTGGATGCTACCTCAGGGAATTCTTTAATAATCATATTCAGCCAGTGGGGGGAAAGGGAGAATGATTTTCCCCAGCCTTTCATCCCTTTTTTCTCCCTCAGGCCTGTTATAACAGCCTCTAAGAATTTTAATTCCCTTTGAATGTCACGGAAAGCATGTTTTTGTTGCTAGGTCTGTCAACTCTCCTCAGTGCTGTCCACACCACAGTTAGAGTTACAAGAGATTTTTAGGAGGGTCTTTCAGAGACATACCCAGAGGGTGGATAGTCATGAATGGTGGGAAAAAATGGGCCAGTTTTTGAAGGTCTACTTTGCTCCAGTGGTCTAAAAGTTCACCTCTGAACAACTACAGGACCTGGATAAAGTGGCAGAATATTTGAAAGGAAAATGCTGTGCCTGTTCCAGAGAGGCATAAAGTTACGTGGTGTGCTGGGCCCTGGCTACTATTTATCAGACACTGCTTGATACTAGACAGATCTCGGGGGGAGAAGAAGGAAAGCAGACCAAGAGGCCACTCAAACTGCAGGTGAACCACAGGAACAACCCGTGCCAGGACCAGCAGCCCCTATACAGAAGAAGAAATCCAGGACAAAATCAGTTCACTTAGTGAGGAATGAAGAGGAAGCAAGGCCCTCAGAACAGGAGGAAGAAGCATGGCCAAAGATAATTGCCCGATCCCTGGGTGAGCTGCAAGATGTGCAAAAAGATTTCAGCTGCCAGTCAGGAGAGCCCCTGGTTACCTGGCTACTCCACTGTTGGGATATTGTGGCCCATGATATGGAACTAGGTGGTAGTGAAGCCAAGCAACAGGGTTGGATACCTGTCCCAGGATGTGGGCATTCACAATGGGATTGGGAAGAGGACAGAAACTCTCAGCCTTTGGAGGCAACTCCTGTCAAGCATGAGGGAAAGGTGTTCTTTCAAGGGTGATCTAATAGGTGGTGGAACACCATGGAGAAAGGTATCGAGTACTCAGGAGCATCAGCTGTGCTGGAGTTACTCTATAGAGATCCAGATAAGGAGCAGTCCCCTGTAGATCCAGATGAGGTCCAGTGCACACAGTCCATGTGGCAGAAGTTTGCACAGAGCATGCCATCCTCATACACAAGCTCATTGCCCCAGTATGGACCAGAATCCCTGCTCTTGGGAGCTGCTTGAGAGGGAGGATATACACCACAAGGTAAGCTATGGTTTTACCTGCATAACCAGGGAGAGGACATGAGAAAGGGGGATGGAAAACCCACCTCTGCCCCAGCAGCAGAAGTGAGTGAGTTGAGAGGAAGGACAACCACTGCAGGAAATTCTTCAAGGATAAATGCTGCTCCAGTTATCAATGGGCAAGTCCTCAGACAAAACAGAACAGATGATGTTACTTCTGATCCTCCTGAAGGGTTCTCCAGGTCATATTTTTTACAAGAAGTGAGCAAAGACTACCATGATCAGGACTAAAGAGGCCCTGCTTCTTGCCAGGTGGAGGAAACGGACAATCAGATCTACTGGACTGTGTAGATCCGATGGCACACCAGACCCACAAGAGCATAAGGCTTTAGTTGACACCTGCACACAAGGTATTTTGATGCTATCAAAATGAAGGGGCAGAATCCATCTCTGTTTCTGGGGTGACAGGGGGACCCCAACAGCTCACTGTACTGGAAGCTGAAGTCAGCTTGACTGGGAAGGAATCGCACAGATACCCCATCGTGACTGGTCCAGATGCCCTGTGTATCCTTGGTATAGATTACCTCAGGAGAGGGCATCGCTGGACTTTTGGGATAGCTGCTGTGGAGACAGAAGAAATTAGACACCTTGCCTGGTGTCTCAGAGGACTCTTCTGCTGTGGGACTCCTGAGGGTTGAAGAGCAATTGGTACTGATAGTCACAGCAACAGTGCACCCTCAGCAATACCACACTGACCGAGACACTGTGACTCCCATACGTGAGATGATCCATGAGTTGGGGAGCCAGGGGGTGGTCAGCAAGACTCGCTCCTCCTGGCACCCTCACTGCCAGGGTTGGACTGGATCTTCCAAGGGGAAGCCCCTTCCACACATCATGCCACTGATGCCATGGGGAGCAGGTGGATCGCTCTGATCACAGAGTGAGCTTGGACAGGAAATTCCAGTTGCCCAGAGATCCTGGAGATCATCATGAATTGGTCTGAATTTTGGATTATCAACATCAGAGGAGGAGGTGATGTGGTCAGGAGGCCCCACCATATAATCAGCTACGAGAAATGAAAGGTGACATGCTCCTTTGCTGACAGTTCCTGCTGCATTGAAAATGGAAAGCTTCCATATGGAGCCCTACTCGGTGAGTTGCAGAAGCTTGTGAGGGACAAGGTGGATCAAGTCAGGTTGCAAAGCTGAAAGTTGTCCACCTGGCGTTAGATATCACTGACTGAGAGAAATGGCCAGTGCTTTACTTCTACAGTGACTTGTGGATGGTGGCAAATGCTCTGTGGGGGTGGCTGGACCGATGCAAAAAGGCCAGTTGGCAGCACAGATGGAAACCCATCTGGGCGGCTGAATTGTGGCAAGACATCGCGGCCTGGGCAGAGAAGTTGGCTATAAAAGTATGTCATATAGATGCATCTGTCCCCAAGAGTTGAGCTACAGAAGAACAGCACAACAACAGACAGGTGGGTCTGGCTGCCAAGATTTAAGTGTCTCAGGTGGATCTGAGGATGAATTATTTCTGGCTTGGTGGGCCCATGATGTGTCAGGCGATCAGGGAAGAGTTGGCATTTACAGATGGAGTTGCGACCGAGGGTTGGACTTAACCAGGGACAATATCTCCCAGGTCATCCATAACTGTGAAATGTGCTGCAGTCAAGCAGGGCCAAGCAGGTAAAGCCCCTGTGGTGTGGCAGATGATGGCTGAAATATAACTATGGGGAGGCCTGGCAGATGGATCACATCACACTCCCACAAACCTGCCAAGGCAAGTGCTATGTGCTGGCAGTGATGAAAACAACCACTGAGGGCTGGAGATGAATCCTGTGCCTCATGCCTCTCCCCAGAACACTATCCTGGGCCTGGAAAAGCAGGTCCTGTGGTGACATGGCCTCCCAGAAAGGATTGAGTGGAACAGTGGGACTCATTTCAGAAATAACCTCATGGACCCCTGGGCCAGAGAGTTCGGGATGGAGTGGGTGTGTCACATTCCCTGTCATGCACCAGCCTCTGAGAAAACTGAACGGTGCAATGGACTGATAAAAACCACATTGAAAGCAGTGGGTGGTGGGACCTTCAAACATTGGGATATACATTTAGTGAGGGCCACCTGGTTAGCTAACACCTGAGGCTCTACCCTTTGAGCTGGGCATACCCAACCAAAACCTCCTTGTGCTGTAGAGGGGGATAAAGTCCCCATGGTGCACATGAGGAGTATGTTAGGGAAGACAGTTTGGATTAGTCTCAAGCAAAGGCAAACCCATCCATGCGATCATTTCTGCTCAAGGACCTGGGTACAATTGGTGGGTGATGCAAAGGGATGGGGAAACACAATGTGTACCTCAAGGGGAATTGATTTTTGTGTGAGAACAGTCCCTAATGTTGGATTGTACTGGTTGCTGAATGACACTGTCTGCCATAACTACTGTGAACAGTGAGGATGGGCTGCTCCAGATACAGCAGTCAGGAGCTCCTGATGCAGCTTGCAACCAGCCAAGGGCACGCCAGCCCTCCTGCCCTGGAAGATGTCTAGTATGGATAGAACCCACAGTCATGGACTATATGAACTCAACAGAAATTTTAGAGTCATGGCTATTGACTATGGAAATGATACCTGTGCTTGTGTAGGTACATAAATATATATATATATATGTATGTATGTATATCATTGGAAAGTGTAGGATTTGGGCATATGTACATGGCATAGAGTAAGTGGTGGATGAAGTCTTGGTTCTGTCCAGGACAGGGTTAATTTTTGCAGTAGCCAAAGGGGGCAAGGCTAAGACCCAAAGGTTATTCATGTCATTTTCCAGGGACATGGAAGTGGTTCCTTCTGGTGGAGTAAGTATGGCAGAGGGAGCAGTTGGGTAGCACCAGTTTTCTCTGTGACTGATGGTGTAGCTGTTACTGTTTGTTTTCTTACTCCATTGCTGTTTTCAGTAAATTGTTCTTATCTCAACCTTTGTGATCTTTACCCTTTGTGCCTCTGATTCTCCACTCCAGTCACCTGCAGAGGGAGGGGGAGTGGGAAGGGGAAGTGAGCGAGCAGCACGTAGTTTCAAGTGCTTCTAGTGGGAACACTAAATTGGGGAATACCATTCCTAAACCACCACATGGAGATAACAGCATTTCCATGCCCTGGGGACAGCGGGGACAGCATCTACTTGTCCCCCAGTGCTCCTACAGCCTGTTCTCTCTTCCCAACTTCTCACCATTCCCTGGACTCCCACAACTCCTGCAGCAAAGAGCACCAATTCCCAGATCTGCCATTCCTTCCTGGCCCTCTGAGGTGTCAGTGGCTCAAGGGGCATACAAGAGAATGTACCTGGCAAGGAAGAATCAGGAGGAGAGGGGAGAGACAGGGAACAAAAAATTAAGGCGGAATAAGGAGAGAATAAAACCAACTCCCTGCCTGGTTTCTCACCATATTTCTTATTGAACAGGTCCTGGACTTGTTCCCGCAGTGTGTTAGCGATGTCTATTCTGGAAAGCCTGGCATCGTAATTTTCTGTAAAATAAAGAAACAATTATGGACTTCTGCTGGTAAATTAAAAGGCACTCAGTGACTTTTAAGTAATGCCATTTTCTAATTATAGGAAAGTCCTTATCTTGCAATTAGCTAATCTCTGGAGTGGGCTATTCAAAGTCCTTAAAAACAATCTAAACAGAAATATGGGATTTTTTTCCCCTGCCTGTTTGCTAAGAATAAAAGCCACGTGAAATTGAAGATTCAGTTACGATAATTACCTGTGTTAAAATAAAACACATTTCAAAGCCTCTTGGAAAAGCCAAAGGCTTTGGAAAGGCTCCATTCCTGCACAAACCCTTGCAGGTCCCCAGGGCCCAAGAAGGGATGCCTGAGCAGGGCAGCACTTGCCCGCCCAGCCCACTGGCTTCTCACCATCACTCCTTCCCCCTAGGGAGCCACCACACTGCTGCCAGTGCAGGTTGAACTTGAGTGGCATTTATACAAACATCACCCAGGTGGAAAAAAAAACAAGAAAAGGCAAACACTGAAGTTTGGAAACTTAATTATGCAACTCACAAGGTCAGACAGGGAGATAAGCAAAGTGGGTTAATTAGGGCACCATGCAGAGCACTTCAAGCTTGGACCTGTGGGACTGCCTGTCCCGGCCATACATTTTCTCTTCTGGTTGCCTATGCCCTCATCCCACCTCCTTTTCTCCTTCCTCCCAGCCTTCCCTCGATCTTCTGCCAACCCACCAAGCCCCAACACCTGTGGCACTCTCTTCCCATGTCTGTTTGTCACATGTAGCCCCTGCAGTAGGATAGGGGCTCTGCCTCAGCCCCCACGATGTCTCCAGCCCCCCACCTTGAAAGCCCTGTCTCTTCACAGCGTCCTCCATCAGCACCTCGCTCGAGTCCCTCTCGCCGGCGGCTGAGACAGGGGACATAAGAGGAATTAGGATTCGCAGTGCTGCCAAGGGGGATGTACGGGAAAGGGGCTTTCCAGCCGAAAAACGAGGTGGGGAGGGAAGGCCAGAGAAATGCTGTATGAAACCATTCTCACTCTTCTCCTACCTAGCCCTTAATGGCCCAGCTGCTGGGCATCTCTCAGCCTACCTTTGGCTGCTGGGCTGTCCGATGATGGCTCCTTTATGCCCTCTGCCAGCAGCTCAGGTCTGGAAAAAAAGGGAGAAACCAAGGGCACATGACTGACCTCCCTGGCCAGTGACACCCTGCTGCTACAGCATCCCCAGGACACCACTACTACAGCCACAAACCACTCAACCTGTTTAACACCATTTAAAAGCTCCTGCAATGCAGCAGGAGAACTTTGGATATAGTTTTCACACTGACAGACTCTTTAATAAACAGATGCAGTGCTCCCTGGGATGAGATTAAGCAGGTGATGACTTAGCAGCTTAAGTCAGCAGCTACAGACTTTGTGGACATGGTCCTGAACATTTCTCGGGGATGAAAGAAGCCATGCATGGCTCCTTTCAACATACAATTGGTCCCAAAAAGTTGGACCTGGGTACCTAATGCTAAAACTGCACAGTGAGGCAATAGCAGGGCTTGTTACAAGCTGCACTGAAGCTGTATCACTAAGAAATGGGTCCAAGATCAGGACAAGAAAAATCCCAAAGTTTGGTTGGGCTGGCATGGGAGCTGCTTCTCTGATACCACAAAATCTTCATACTCCCACGGATTGACATTATTTTCTGTTTCAGCCACATCGGTTGTATCAGCAACTGGGGGAGAAACCTCCCCAAAATACCTAAGACATCTTAAAATCCATCTCTGCCAGATCTGTTCCCTCTTTCAGGGCAATACTACTGCATTACATGGGTTGGGCTTTTCACAGCCCTCCCACAGGTCTTGTGACACCCTGCCTCCCCAGCACAGGGTAGGCATCTTCCCTAATGTTTGCAGCATTCCATGTGCACATCTGGAACTCAGCTGGAGCTGTTTTCTGTAGGAAAACCCTCCAAAGTTCCCAGTCCCTCTCCTTGCCCCACACCAAGGCACCACGAAGTTTAAAGGCTCTCTCCCCCAGCTTTGGTTGCTCCCTGCTGCCATGGCCAAACCTTTGCAAAAGCAGGTTAAAACCCCCAAAAACATCAAGGGACAGATGACAACACCACTGCTGCCCCCAACAGATGGCTCCACCAAGGGAACAACCCTTGCTTCTAATCAAGCAAATTTATTGAAGGTGATCAAGTGATGGATTTTCCCCAGGATATGGCACAGCAGCAGGAGCTCTGAGCAGAAACGTCATCCCAAGGGCACTCCACCCACCTTACCTTTTAATGACAAACTGGATGTTGTTGCTTGCCTGCAGAATCTTCTTCAGCTTTGCAATCCCGAAGCAATTGGGACGGCGCAGTAGGATACCTTCTGGCAAGCCCACAACAAACAGGTCCTCAGGATACATCAGGAACTTCGAGTAAGGAACTTTGACCGGCTCTGATATTCCTATGGCTTTCGCTGCATGGGGACCCAATCTCATTAGTTTGCTGGACTTCCACGTTAGGTTACAGCAACAGCAACATGGTATGTTGGTGAAGGCCTGAAGAGGTTTTGGGGGAGTTTATTGTCACTCTGTGCCTGATGGGGAAGTCCCTGACACTGCCAGACATGAGATGAGGGACAGAGCCAGGCAGTCACCTGGAGCTGGCTTTTGCATTTGCTATATCATCACAGCCTGCTTTCCTGTAAAGGCTGCAAGCAGTGGAACCCACATCTAGACCCCCATGGAAATCCCTCTGTTAGGTGAGGGGACAGGGAACATGCCTAGGGGTGCCCCATCAGCCTGTGCAGCCTGGCATGGTGAGGGCTCCCCTTGGTCTGCTAAACATTGCCAAAAGCAACCAAACAGCCAACGCCAAGCAGCACTGTTTGGGCAGAGAACAAAAACCAGGACAAAATCCCATTGGTGTGGATGACAACTCCCAGTCTGTTATTAAAGCATGGGCTGCAGAGAGGGCCATCATTCTGACAGCTGTTTCAGCTGCACCTCCAGTAACAGCCCTGACCAAGGGCATCCTGGTCCTTATTCTTTTCCTGGTCACAATGGGCTCTACAAGCCCTGCAGATGCAACTCAACTCCGCCTCCAACCTTTGAGGACTGCCAGGCAGAGCCACATCTCTTGGTTCTTCCAGTGGCAAAAATTTCCTGCCAGCTCTTAAAATGCATATGCAACATCATTTGTACTTTTTCTCAGTTTAAATACCCTCTCTAAGAAGAGGTGAGCAGAGCATGCTGGGTGCCAGCCCCCACCAGAGGTGCCACCAGCCATCCTGAGCAATGCAATGACCACCTTGGGTGGAAAACCCTCTCTGATATTTTAAACAACTGATGCGGGAACCACTTTGGACCTTCCCTCTGTGGCAGAAAGGCTGAAGGTTACGGCAGCAATTCCTGGGCTGCAGTCAGTGAAACGGCATTGAGGAAACCAATGGGAAGAGCTGCAATAACAAGGCCTGAGGAGATTTCAAATGCATTTGTAAACCCAGCAGACAGCAAATGAACAAATTAGATAGCATTTTCACTCAGCTGCTGGTTTGGAAATGGTAGGTCAGAAGGCCAGCACTCAGCACAATGAACATGTGTTAATGACCATCTTACCGTATCGTGAGTTGAACAGAATTTCAACTTGTTTCCTTAAATGACTTAAAACGTCCCCTATACCATCTGCAAAAAATAAACAATAGAGAGAACTGGTCTGAGTAGGCAGCTGCTTCTGGGGCAAGCAATGCATGGCACAGGTGAGCAGCCTTTGACCTCTGGCAGAGCCAGCTGTGTGCTCTTTGTGCCCCCAAATCAATGCCAGTCTTCTGGCAGCTGCCTCCAAGCTCATCCCCTCGCATGGAAGGGGAGGGATGCATCTGCCACAGAGCTGTGCTAGCAGCCAGAAACAAGAAAAAAAAGGTAGAAAGGTAAATCCAAGCAAGAGAGGGGAGGACAGAGCCCAGGCACATGGCCAGTGCCCTTCTATGTTGAGGCCTTGGAGGCTGAAGGCTTTGCTGGTAACACAGGAAGCTCACGAAACCCAACCTAAAATACATCAGTGTTCACCCATCCTTCCAAAAACCTGCAATGATGAGCAATGCTTGGAGTTCATTGTATACTCACCTGATCCCTCCATCTGCTTTTCTTCACATTGAGAGTTCTCGCTCGGCCCCTTCTCTGTCCCTGATGAGGACGAATAGGGTTAGCAGCAGCAGGCACCCACAAAAGAAGACCAGACATGAACAGGAGTTCTCTGGGGGCCCTACAGCTACTCAAATGCTCCCTCCCCTCACTAAGTTCTGAACGTGTGTCCCAGCAGAGGCTGGGCTGGTACCATCATGCCAGGAGTAGCATTGGCAGAAGAAACCCAGTGCCTACATACAAGAGGCCTGCCTGCCCTTCATTGTGGGTTCCCTGGGAGAGGAGGGACTCATCAGGAGCAAGGGCAGCCACTGGGCCAGCACACATTCCACAGGTAAATTCCAGGTGTGAACCAGGAAGAGGGGCTGGGTTTGCAGCATGCTGGGGGCTGGAAAGGAGCAACAGCGCCAGAAAAGCCATCAGTTAGTTTTTTGGAGCTCCCAAGCTGGCCTGATTGAGGCCGAGACTCTAGAATTGGGTCCCAGCTGCACCACTTTGGCTCAGAAATGGTATTTCCTCATTTCTGACACATTGCATCCACAGCAGTGCCATCACACAGTCCCAGATGCTTCATTTCTGGTACCTGTTCCTGCTTCCAGGATGTAGCTTGACTCCTCCAAGGCCACGTGTGTGGGCACCGGGTCATGCATCTCGTCTAAACCAGGTGATCGGTCTGCGGACAAAAACCCACGGGCACCTTTTGCTCTTATGACAGGGGCACACTGTTCCCAAAACAGGGCTCAGAAGGTCCTGGTCTATCAGCAAGGACCGAGTGAAGGGCCCCCCACTTCCGGGAGCCCTGCACACCCCCAGAAGCTGCTCTGGGGATGCATCTGCCTTCTTCCTCCCTGGAATCACCAAGACCTCATCCCTGAAACACACCCAACCTCTTGGCCTGAGGGAAAGCAGCCAAAGTCTCTTCCTAACCTCTGCGGAAGGTGAAGTGCAAAAATACTTCAAAATTATTTACTTGGCTTTATCCTATCTAAATACTCAATTTTGGCTTAAAAAGTTAATGCCGCTTAACTTAGCTACTACATGGGGGAAACCATTCCACTGATGCTGCCTCCACAAAGTCACCCCTCTTTGGGTTTCCCTTACAGAGTTTGTCTGCCCTCTTCCATTAAACCTGTCTCCCCAGGTGCTAGGCTCTCCAATGCCCTCGAAGAACCATCCAAATTCAGCGTTAAATAAAGTTGCAGCTAGTTTAGATACTTCAATCAGGTCACTTCTGACCTCATGGGATAAATAATCCCAGTTTCATCAATTTTCCCCTGTATGTGAGAACCTCTTTTCTATTAGTCCTCTTCCCTGCCCTCAGCTGTATTCCCTCTGCTTAAATTCAATCTTCAAATAAGGTAAAAAAAGGTGGACTCTGGACTTGATATATGATTTCCTTGGCACTGGAGAAGTGGTCATTACTCTCCCTTCTCCTCCTCCCCCCTCCACCAGCTCACCATGTATTCCCTTTCTTCTCTTTCATTAGCTGCCAAGTTGAAAATTAATATGTTTGATGTACCACTATACCTTGTTCCTTCTCCTTCCCCTATATTAACCATAGATAAGTCCATTCTACACCAATCCTGGAGTGACTCACCAGCTATCACCTTACTGAGGGGACTGCTACAATTTGGGTGCAATAGAGATTGCACTGGTGTGGTGGGGATGGGTGTCACTGATGTCCCCAGCATCGCTCACCCCCAGGAATGTTTGAGTCCTGTTGCTGCCCTTATTCTGGTAAGATTATTAATTAATGGTTGTAAAGCACACTGAAAATGCAAACTGCTAACAATTCATTCATTCAGCCCTGAGGATCATCCTACCATTTGCTGTGCTGTCCAGGTCAGGTAAGTGGAAAACAACTCTCCCAGTTGCCCTCAAGCACCTCATCTCCATCACCACCCACTGACACTGACCTCTGCAGGCAGAAACGTGGGGAATTTCCAACATAAAAATAAATCAAAATAAATCCAACACACTTTCAGCACATGCTTAATAGTAACCCTGCATTAAGCCGGTTAGACCTGTTCTTATGAACTCTTCATAACCAGGCTGGTTCTCTAAGTGAAGGACCTCTAAGCCCATGGCATGAAGGAAGGCAGCAAACCGAGCTTGCTTACTCCAAGGGAAAGGCAAGATAAGAAAGCAATGAAGGAGAGAGAAAAACAACAAAGGAACCCTAAAACACCTTCCAATGCTACCAGGAAATCTCAATATGCTCCTTAAAATGACTGCCAACGAAGGAAGACCATTGCACATGTACAAGGGAAATTTCAGTGCTGGGAGATGCACTCCTAATGCTCTGATCAAAGCAGAATACTGAGACATGACGCATAGCCCTGCCTGTGTAGTGGCCACTGCACACAGACAGCTACCTGGTACGGTGATCTGGATGATGTCCAGCTCGTCTGGTTCAATTTTGATCTGCCTGATCCCACCTAGCTCTCCTGAGGTACCTATGGGGAAAGGCAACGGAAGGCAGTCATCAACAGGATCCAGCAATGCCATGTCTGCCCACCATTGCAGCACCAATGCAGGGAAAGTGTGGTTAGCTGTGACTTCAGTGCCAACTGAGCACCTTGCATCAATCGGGCTTTGGCCAAGTGGCTCAGTGGCATCAAGGACATTGCACATAGGTACCCAAAAGGACACCTGCAGGCATGGCTTCTGCAAACAGCTCGGCTGGCAGGAGCTGTTGGTGCCCTTGAACTGGCTGCTGGCCCCTGTTACATCCTGATTTCCTGGCTTTCTTCATTTAAAATGAACAGGGCCACCAACAGGTGTTGGTGGAGACACCAGAGAAGCTGTCTCCAGTGGGTGCTCCTGGCATTTTTAATGCTCCCAAACTCATGCCTGGTGCATACCCCTATCTGAGAGGGCTGACCACAGCTGTACCCAACCAGGATGTGACCAGCTGAACCCTAGCAAAATTCAGCCTGGCTGTCCCAGGAAGAGGCTGCCCACAGTGCTCAACCCAGCTTCCTCTACCTCAAGATAAACATCCTCACTTAGGATGGGATGGATCCACTAAAAGGGGCTGAGTCCCAGCTTGCAGCTTGGGCAAGCAAGGCAGCGAGGCTTGGTGTGCTGTTTCAATGGGTCCAAGCTGATAAATCTGGGGAAAAGCATTTCCTTCTCATTCATGGTGCTCAGAACACTGACATAGCTGACTTCTCAGTGGTGGCTTTCAAGGGAACACAGAGACTGAAGACTTTCCTTAGTTTTGCATTTAAGCACGTGCTTAAGTCTCGTTATTTCAATTTATGCACTTTTGGGCCCCAGCTGGAGGGTCACGGGGTAAGAGCCTTCACCTCTGCATCTATGAAATGGGGATAAAGTTGCCGGAGAACTGTACTATGGCACAATCAGATGTCATACATCCAAGTTACTTTGCAGGCATGTTTCTCTAGTGTGATCCCCAGTATCACTGTTTCGCAATAGAAAATGAATTATTCCTCACCTGGTTCACAGCTTTCAGAAACACTACACTTCTCAGACCTGGAAGGGAAGGGCAGACAAGAGAGGTGGTCATGGAGCAAGAAAAGAGAGAGCTTAAAACCCAGTGATGTGTGTAGGACCAATCCTGGCAGGAGGGGGAAACCCTGCCTTGCATCACAGAGGGCTGCAAGGGCTGAAGAGGTGTCCCCGGGATCACCCAAAGTCCCAGCAGTGGTATGGCATCTGTGAATGCAAGGAAAAGCCATGGTCTGTGAGCTTCCCTGCAAATAAGCCCTGGTCCCAAATCTGCCCTGGTCCTGCACCCCCACTGATGGCAGCCCTGCCTCTGGACACCATAGCAGAGGACCACAGCAGAGAGCTCCGGAAAGCAAGGGACATTTTAAGCCTGAAACCTGTTTGGCTCCATCCCTTTGTGACAAAGAGCAGTGAATAAGGTATCATTACAATGTAGTAACTCATGGAGCTAAAACAAATAGGGAGAAAGAAAAAAAGTCAAGTGATTTGGTAAATATTTATTCTGCTCTAAGCTCTTTTCCCTGAAAACTGGGCACTATCCCAAACTCTCATCTACAGTTAACTTCGTGTGCCCAGGAATTTACACAAGGTGTTCAGCATACAAATGAGATTATTTTGCATTCTCAGGATGTGCATGCTTTCTGTCTCTCAAACAAAAACAACCATGGCTCCTTGGCAGTAAGGGACTCGAGGAATCACTGGGTAAGACACACTCCTCCATGATGTTGGTCGTTTAGGGGGAAGGAAAACCCTTTTGAGCCAGTGCCATACCCCTGTTGGCTCAGGAGTGATGTTCAAAAGCACTTCTCACTCACCTAAATCCACTCAGCAGCGTCAGCAGAACAGATCACAGAACAAGCCAGGAGTACTCTTGAAATGTTATTCCTAAGTGTGGTATGGGCAAAAAGGATCACTGGTCTAGAAGGTACTGTATGTACTATCCAGGAGCCTTGGGAAGGGTTTTAAACTCTCCCACTTGAGGTCAAAGTCAACCTTTCACCAGGGAAATTTGGGAGGAGTGCTTCCCTGGGGAGAACATTACCCCTCACAGTGTTTGGCCTTTCTCTTGGAGGGTTGGGCACTGCCCTTTTCCTGGAGTAGGACTCTGACCTGGGTGGACCATTGCTATGGAAATGCTCCTACTAAGGCACAGAGACTCCTCATTTGCAGGAAGAACAAAGTAAAACTTCCCACAAACCCTCCTTTGAAGCTGAAGATACCCAGAGGGCTGGAGACAAATGCCAGCCCTGTGGACTGGGCAGGTCAAAAGGTCTCTGCCTTCCAAAGCTGTGAGATTTCAGTGCTGAGCACATTGCTGGGCTCACTTGTTGCCTGCTCTAATGCTGCAGGTTCCCCTGCCCAGAGCATACACAGCTTCAGGGAGCTGTGGCGGCTACATCCAAGGGGACAAATCTCAAAGAGCACTGGGAGGAACTAGAGGAGACTCCAGACTGTCATAGGTTCATGTCAATGAAGAGTCAAGAAATGAGAGGAACCCAAGAGGAGGAGACAAGTTACGCGGTATCCCCATCCTGAACTGCAGAAGTTACCAATCCCATAGTACAGTCTGCAGCCCCAGATGGTGGAGCTATCAGTGCTGGGCAGTGAGGCTTTGTGCCAGAAAGGCTGAGGAGCACTTCTCACCCCATCCATGACTGATCCAGCTATGTGAAGCAAGGCCAGGAGAAGGCTGCTTGTCTTAGAGCAGTTCATATTGCTATAAACAGCTGCCCTGCCTCTCTTCTTTAAAGTGACTTTAAAGGCTAAATTATACCTTGCTTCCACTGGAATAAGAATGAAGGAGTCTGGGGCTATATAGAGAAAAACAACTCCTGAATCTCCCAGTCTGGGTTAGAAAGCTGTATGCTATTTGCTATGATGCTACACAGAGACTGCCAGCATGAACCCGTCTAGCTTCTGGTACGGTTGTAACAGAAACAGGTACTCTTATAAAAGGCTTCCTGCCCTGCTGAACTCTATAAACTGACCTTTATTAAATCCACTATTAGTCTCTCTGTGAGCTTTAAAAACAAGCAACGCTTAATTAGCAGGATGCTATTATGGTGTGGGCTGAGGGTGAATCCTTAGCTCATGTTTTAACACCAGAGATGGCTCCAGCAGACAATCTCAGCCTGCTCAGGCATGGCCCCAATTTTACCAGTTTTGTTCGAAATCAATGATTCAAAACTTCTGACTAGTAAAAGGATGGGGCTGCTCAGCCTACTCCTATGCTAACTGTATCACTGCAGTGGGATTTTAGGGAGGCAGAACACATCACCTTCCCACCATGGACCTACAACATCTCCCTGACACTGCAGCTTACTCAGTTACACCCATGGCAACCTCCTGCACCCATTGAACACTGCTGATGGATACAGCAGTAACCTCCTGCACACGCTAACACTCCCCAGATAACTCTCTCAGGGACGGCACTTTGCAGGAGACGGGAATGGAAGCCCCACTTACCCGCTGTTGGTCTGAGATGCTCCCGCCAGGTCCAACACAGCCCCGCGGTGTGGCTCAGGTGAAATCTCCCTGGGGGGGCTGGAAGGCTCCAGCTTGGTTGGATCTTTGGTAAATTTGCTTCCTGGTGCCACATGTGCATGGTGGGTTTGGGGAGGAAAAGCAAAAACAGAATTAAAAACTGGAGAAGCCAACAATGCAGCCTAGTCTCCTCCTAGTCCCAGAGCTGAGGTCAGAGTGGGGGACAGGTTTGCAAGTGCTACCTACTTGGAAAGAGAAGGATGCAGATTTAACTGGGTTTACATTTTAAAATACTAGCAAGACATTTGCTTAAACCTCTGCATAACTATGTGTGCGCTGGGAAGCCCCGCCAGGATTAAGCATCTTTGGAAAGGGCTGGCTGCCAGGACAGGGTTCCAAGAGGCAGGGACTGGGGTCAGAAAACCTAGGGCCATGGACCAGTACAGCAGAAACGAACTCCAAAGTGGGGACAGCCCTGTCCCAAGGAAGTGGATGTGCTGCACTGGATGGGAGCTTCACAAAAGCCAGAATAGCAGTGACACAGGCAGCCCTGTCTTGTGGCCTCCAAGCCCCACAGGCAGTGACACCAAGAAGAACGAAAGCATCCTGTCACCATGAAAAACCTCCTCTCTCTTCCCTGTTCTTCAGCAGCCTGAAAGGAGCTGAAATGAAGCCTCAGCAATGACCTTGGAGATGAAAAAAGTAATCTGAAGGCAGGATAGGAAATAAAATCAGGCAGGGGAGGTGAGCAAAGAGCTGAAGGATGAGGGCTGAGGGAAGGAGGGAATGAGATTACTCTGTGAGGCTGCAGAAACTACAGAAGTGTGTTGCTAAACAGCTACTGCCAAAGGCCCTTTGCTGGTCTCAAAGCACCACTGCAATATCCCCACCCTTCAAAAACATATCCCATCCATGGGAACATGAAACCTCTTTCCCTTTGGGTCCAGCCTGCAAGGAAGGACAGGGCTCTAGCAATGGGATCAGCAACAATACAGAGCCTTTAAGACACTATTTATCTACTGACAGTCCAGAAGGCTCCTTTCAATTTGTGCTTTCTATGGACCAAATCTTGTTCTTGCAGCAGCAGAGCCTGCCTGAAACTGCAACCCAGGGGAGTAGCAAAAATAGGTTTCTGAGCAGTGGTGGGTTTTTTAATTAAAGGGTGAGCAAAACTATAATGGAAAGCTTTGGGATACTTTGCAGGTGGCAACTTAAAATACACCTCCACTCAGAAAATAGCGTCTCTGCAGAAATGGCACCTCCTGACTCAGCAGATGTTTTTTCTTTTGCACAGGCTGATGTGCTGATGCAAAGCACAAAAAGACAGGTTTAATAGGTTTTGCTTCTGGTAGCCCTGCAGGGACCAGTCAGGAGAGACAGATCTGCCAATCACCCCAGTTCTGCTGGGCTCATTTCCACTTGCAGCTCCCTGTGATGTCACCCCTGAGCTCAATGGCACAGTGCTCTCTATCAGCAGCTCCTGAGCTGATGCACATGATGCCTCTCCCAGACACCATGCAGCCATTATGCAAGGAAAATCCAAGCATCCCAAGACACAGTTCAGAGCTCCATCCCTTGGGGATGTGTTAAAGCTTAAAGAAATCCTTTTTTCTTGAGAAAAAAAGCCATTAATGGCTTTAGATTAAGAAACCCCCCAGGTAGGCAGGCCCCCCTCCAGGCTCTGCCTGAGGTCCCCTTTAGGTGGCTCCAGCATCATTGTGCCCAGGGGGCAATCTTAGGGCTAGGCCTGTCCTGGGGTCAGAGTGATAATTTGCCTGGCAGAGATATCTGAGAAGAAAGTGTATGGAGAGCTGTGAGTGTGTGTGTGGTTGGCAACTCAGGGAAAAAATCAGAAACAACACCCCAACACCCTTAGTCTTTACTTGTGAGTCAAGCCCAGGCAACCCAGGCACCAGGCTGGGCATGATAAATTTGAATGCAGTGCCACATTACAGGTGTGTATGAGGGTATGTGATGAAGGCACTGCTGGTGTGAGGGTTGAACTGGACAGCATGTACCTGGTTCCTTGTGTCTGCCAAGAAGCACTTTCATGGAATCACAGAGTTGTTTGTGTTGGAAAGGACCTTAAAAATCATCTCATTCCAATACCCTGTCACAGGCAGGGAAGTCTTCCACTAGCCCAGGTTGCTCCAAGCCCCGTCCAACCTGGCCTTGGGCACTTTCATGGATGGGGCATCCTCAGCTTCTCTGGGCAACCTATGCCAGGGCCTGTCCACCCTCACAGTAAAGACTTAATTTGGCTTCTCCAGCTCATAGAAAAAGGAGTGAAAACACAAAGCAAAGAAAGTCAAAGAACTCCCTCTCCAGGGTTTTGTCATTGAAAAAATGGACTTTTGTTATTTTTCTTTTAAAAACAGACAGCAGCTAGATGATGCTAGCACTTCCCAGACACAAAAAGAGAGTAATTTACCAGTGAGGAACACAGCAGTGATTCTTCTTCCTCTTGAAAGCACAGAAACGTGCTGTGTGCTGCCTGTACTGTGGCTCAGCCTGGTGGAGGAAGCCAGCTCAGCTTCACACGTTAGGAATTCTCATTTAAACCTTCAAAACTCAGTTTTTAAGGGGAGCACAGAGCTTGCACTAATCCCAGGCAAAGGCTATCTCGGCACATCCTGGTGTAGAGCTCAGACAAGACTTCTCCTCACTGAGCATAACTGCATGTGTCCTGCACTTCTGGTGCTTAGAGGTGGCATTACTTCAACTCTGCCTTCTGGATAATCTTTCAATTTTGTGGGCAATAAATCAAAGGATGTGGAGAACATACCTGTAAAAATTCTCTCATCAAACATCCTAGAAGGGAAAAAAAAGAGGATTAGAAATAGGTGCTTCTAATGATTGAATTGGAGGTTTTATTAAAGAACAGCAATAAACCAAGTAAAAAAATTAATTTTATTTATTTTTTAAAAAAGGAAATTAATTTTTCAGCTAAAAAAAAGCCTTTTAAGCCTGTTGTGCCTCCAAGCAACCTTACAGCATATGCTTTTTAACTAAAGCACCTCCAAATCTGCTTCTAAGTCATTCTCTTAATTTAATTAACTTATTAAATAAGGTTGCTATGGGCTGGCTTTACCAAAGGAGACAGTGGGACCAAAGTAGCTGTTGCTGGACCTTCACATCCCAGTATAGACCATCAACCAGATGTCACCTGTCTCCTGAATATCATATTTTGGTGCTACCCACAACTCTGCTCACAGGAGCAAAGTGCGTCCAGGGCCACATCCCAGGGCCTGATCCAGACTGGTGCAGGCTAAGCAGGGCAGAAGAAAGTGGCTCCTCTACCAGTTCACACCTGGAAAGCTAATTCCTTTTAGGATGCCTGAGTTCCGTTGATGTTGGTGATTTGAGACCCTCTGGGAACCTTAGCTGGGATTTTTCTGTGCTGCAGTTTCACACTTTTAGCAGGGGAACAACACAAGTGCTGTACAGCCAGGGACTGAATAAATAAATACATTATAAAGCAGATTTTCCTGACAGAGAAGCAAAGAGGAATTGCACAGCGCAGAGATAACTGAGAATGCATCCACTCCTCCTACTCTAGTGCAAATGCAGACACCAAGACACAGTGCCCAGCCCACAGGTGATACATCCTCATCACCAGATACAGAGGATGTGCACAAGTGATAAACGAAAAACAAGGTGGAGGGGAATCCCTGTGCATCATGAATATGGATATTCCCCCCCTCAGACACCACTTTCATCCACCAAATGCCATTGGAAAGGGCTGTGTTGTGATCAGAGGGTGCTGTAACTACCCAAAATGCTTTGTGTGGAACCAGCAATGTCTGGTGCCATCATCATTTAAAATAGGGTGGCAGGACTTGGGGGTGACCATGTTACAGGTGGGCCTGCCACATCCTTGCAAAAAGAGAGAAAGATGAAAACCAGAGGTTTTGGAAAAGTGTGAAATGACTTTTGGTTTTCAAAACAAACTCTGTGAGCATGGAGGGAACACAGCTCAAATATCCAGTACCCTCAAGCCATGAACTCCCCCTTGCCTTTCTCACCACCCACCTTTTGATAAGAAAATGGATGTTGTGCCTCTCCTCCAATATGCGCTTGAGTTTGGGGACACCGTAGGTGCAAGGTCTTTTGAAGGGTATTTTGTCCGGGATGCCGATGATCTCCACTGCCTCGGGGTCACAGGCAATCTTCCGATACGGGACTGGGACCATGTGGTCTAACCCCAAGGCTTCAGCTGAAAGGCCAACACACCATTTTTATTTGCACAGGCACTTTTTCTTTTACAGACAAGAAAATGAAGGTGTAAAGTCTTGAACTCAAGCAGAGCAAGTGCTTTCTGTCCTCTTCTTTGCTTGTGCCAGAAGGTGAGCCCCAGGAGCAGATCTTCCATGGGAAATGGGACAACAAAGAGAGAAAGCAGAAGTAAACACAGCTAACGGTGTCCTCTGAAACTCCCAAATGTGCCCAGTGATGTTCAAGTCAGGGATGCGCCACATGCCATCCCCAAACTCCCTGTGACCCACAACAGCATGTTTGTGAGCTCTGTAACTCATGAGGTGCATAGCACATGGAATCATAAAATCATGAAGGCTGTAAAAACCCTCTAAGATCAATTCTCACTGTTAACGCAGCACTGCCCTGTACACCACCAAACCATGTCCCCAAATGCCACATCTACACATTTTTGCACATTTCAAGGGATAGTGGCTCCACTACTTCCCTGGGCAGCCTGTTCCAGTGCCTGACCACCCTTTCAGTGAAGAAATTTTACCCAATATCTAATTCAAACCTTCCCTGGAGCAACTTGAAGCCATTTTCTCTAATTCTGTCACTTGTTACCTGAGAGTAGAGGCTGACCCCCACCTGGCTACAACCTCCTTCAGGTAATTGTAGAAACTGAGAAGATCTCCCCTGAGCCTCCTTTTCTCCAGGCTGAGCCCAAACAGCTCTCTCAGCTGCTCCTCATCAGACATGTGCTCCAGACCCTTCCCCAGCTCTGTTACCCTTTGCACATACTTGGTCACCACCTATATAGATCATAATTTAAACAGCTCATCTCAAGCCCATATATAACTCACAGCTGACAAAGCACACATCTACCTATACCTCATGAATTACACAGACTGATGGTGAAGAGCCAGCCTATCAGCCCATTCTCAAGTGATTTCCCAAGCTTCCAACTGCCCAGTAGCTACCCCGAAAGCACTGCCCATGGCAAAGGGAGCACCAACAACATCTTTAAGCCACGCAGATGGAAAAAAAAAGGCAGCTGCAATAACAACAACCTTCTTTTTACCTGCTATGTTAATGTTAAAAGGGCCACATGTCCCGGTGCCCTGGGTGCTCTGAACTGGCATGCCACACTCCCAGCTGGAGCTGCTTTACAGCCCAGCGATAAATTCCTCAATGGTGGAGGGGGTGTTTCCAAATGGAAATATTGACATAACCTTCAACAGACACCCAGAGACTGGAAGCTGCAGAGCTAAATGTGTTAGGAAGAGCAGGGAGCTCTAGCATATGGCTTCTGCTGCTGTGTTAGGGAACAAAAATGATTGCTATATAATGATATGCAATCCACAAGCGCTGCAGATGCATAATGGGATATTAACTCCTACTCACCATATCTGCTGTTAAACAGAATTTGCACGCACTCCCTAAGGGTGTTGATATCTTCAGTTTCTTTTATAAAACTGTCCCACTTATCTATCAAAACAAAATACAAGAAATAAGAAACTTCCATATGGTTCGTACACAGCAGATGCACTTTTCTCCCACAAAGCACTGAGAAGCAGGAACAAGACTTTGCTGCTTTAAAAATTATTTCTCTCTTCCTGAGCAGATTTTGCCAGGCTGGTTTTCCCAGCCCCACACACCCGCTGGGGCATGTGCAAAGCAGATTCCTAAGAAATGACCCCATAAAATTTGTAACCCCTGGAATTAAAGACTCTCTGCGACAGAGCCAGCTCTACCTGGAATGAACTTTTGAAAGGAACAGCCATTTCACACTGGAGTTTTTTGGTCACCTCCAGTTTCCCAACTGTCTCACCCATATTTTTTTCTCCTCTTTAAGGCAGGCAGGTGAGGGTTTTGATGGAAACACATCAGCATATTTAGGCTGCATTTTCCTTGGGTGGAGGGTAGGTGGGGAAATGGCAGAGTCCCCTCCCCACTGCTGATCCCTGCAGGAACCACTGCAGAATCACACTGGGACGGTGGGTTTTAGGTATTTTGAAAGAACACCAAGTTTTAAGCAGGTATGTGCTGTATGCAGCTGGTGCAAACAGCCTCTCCCACAGCTATGCCTTCCTGTGCAGAAAGCGATGTGAATTCCCACCCAGCTGGCAGTGCTCAACGACCATCGGCAGCATCTTAGAGATTGTAGGGATGGACCTGAGCAGAGATGAAGGTCTTTGCTGTAATATGAGATGTTGCATCAAAGAAAGGTCAGAAAATCCTCTCCTGCATCATCTCCAGCATTGCTGAGTCCCTGCAGGGCTGAGAGTCTGCTAGGGAGAGACAAGAGGAAACCTTTCCCTAGGAGACAGCTGCCAGCTACCACCAATGCCAGACACAGACCTGTTTTGTCGTGGACAATGGAGAAGAGGATGCGCTTGGATGAGTGCACATTCTGGATGAGGGGACCTCCGGAGACCGATGATTTCTGTCCTGGACAAGAGGGGAAACAAGAAGAAAGGGCCGATGAGAACCTGACCAATACTCCAGGCATCCCTAGAAGACCCCAGGTGCTGACCCCCACTAGCGACACAGACCCAATCCTTCTGTGTCTCCTCCATGCACTGCAGCCTGTGACTCCCGGCACAGTGCTGGCCAGACAGACCCCTGCCATCCCCGTTCCGGTTGCCCTTCTACCTCGTGGTGCAGCATCTGGCATTTGGGGGCAAAACTAGAGGTGTGCCCCACTGGCACCATACAGGCACCCAGGGAAGGTCTGGGGCAGTGCAGCATGGCAGTGGCTCCGCTCATGTCCGTTTGGGCCAAGCTCTGCACTGATTTTCATCCGAGGACTGCCAAAACACCTGGCCTGTCCCCTGCCAGTGCCAGAGGTGGGCAGCACACAGAGCCCTCGGCTGAGAGAAAACTCTAGGCTATTACCACAGCAGTCACTGTACTCCTGCGAGGAAGGCACCTTCAGCTCTCCCGCCGGCCGGGCCAGCAGAGCCTCCCCCACTGCGGTTGGCCCAGGCAGCCCCGACGACACCTCCTGCTTGAGGTCAACGGCGACAGGGGTGGGTAGTGAGACGCTGTATAGGAAGTTGGTGACAGCAATGGCGGAGGTGGTGTCCTGGGTGACAGGCTTGGCCATGGGGCCATTGGCACCGGAGTCTCGGCTGCCCTTGGAGGCGAGGGAGGAACAAGTTAACTCAACGCTGGGGTTGGGCTCTCGGCTGGGCTCATCTGCTGGCCTGAGGGGAAGGAAGGGAGAAGAGGAGGGAAAACAGGTTCCTTTGGGCCCATGGCACTGCTAAGATGCAACAAGCAAGGATGTGGAGGGGGAAGGAAAGCTGTGCCCAGGAGAGTAAAACACGCTGCACCACGGCCTGCCAGGCTTCTTGTTGAGGAGGGCCATGAAGACAATTAGAGGGCTAGAGCACCTCTCCTTTTTGGAAAGGCTAAGAGAGCTAAGATAGTTCAGCCTGGAGAAGAGAAGGCTGTGAGGAGAACTTACTGCAGTCTTACAGTACCTTAGGGTACTGGAGTGCTGGACAGAGACTTTTGACAAGGGCAGGGAGTGACAGGATAACAAGGAATAGCTTCAAACTGAAAAGAGTAGGTTTAGATTAGATAGTATGAAGAGAATCTTCCCTATGAGAGTGGTGAGGCCCTGGCACAGGTTGCCCAGAGAAGCTGTGGCTGCCCCACTTTCGGAAGGTTCAAGGTCAGGTTGGATAGGGCTTGGAGCGACCTGTCTAGTGGAAGGTGTCCCTGCCCATGGCAGGAGGTTGGAACAAGATTGTCTTTAAGGACCCTTACAACCCAAACCATTCTATGGTTCTATACTATGATTCAGAAGTTACATCTGTCACCCAACCTCCAGAGCATCTTGAGGCACCTGGACCATTCTTGTCATCTTTCACTGGATCTGGTCAGTCTTATGGTAGTTCAAAGTGTTTGTATTAGCTATGGCAAAACTGACCAGCTCCATGACTGATGCATTTAAGAGGTAAAACCTTGTGTGACCACAACCACTTGGCTCCACTGCCTATGCCAGTCCCCAGCACCCATGGCATGTTCAAGGGGGACCTCAGCCAACCCAGAGATGAGCTTCAGACTGAGGAAACCCAAGTGCTTCGCATGAGATGGGGGGCCATGAGCTCACAGCTCAAATTCTGCGTGTCCTACTTCTAGTTGTCTCAGCCTGATTTTCCAGAAGTACTAAGCCTTCAGAGGAGGTATTTGGTAGTGCTCAGCATTTCTCTGAATGGATCTGAGGTGCTGTCAGCCAGGCAAACACAAGGGAAACGCACCCAAAACCACTGAACCCCTTGTGTAAATGTGGATAAAAGGGGGAGTTTGCCCCATCACAGTCCCCCACTTCCTTGCTCGTCTGGCATTAAAAATCCATTTCAGCCTGAGAAGACACTTCCATCATTTACCCTGGAAACCCCTCTGGAGATAAGCATGTAGCTTACTGCAGTGGAAATTGTGGCAGAGACATGCAAAATGATGCACTTAATCTGCATGTTTACATGCACATATAGGAACAAATCTGAAATGGTCTTGAGCCCCCCAACATGAATGAATCTCTAGGCAAGGCTGGGTTTGGCATGGCTGGACCCAGGTTTGTGGGTCTTGGGGAGAAGCTAGGACATGGGAGGGACCCTCCTGCCCGTGCTGCACAAAATCTTACCCATGTGCCAGCATAGTAAGAGTCACTATCGCAGGGGCTCACCATTCTCTCGTCCCTTGTGGATCCCCAAAATTACCTTTTAAGCCTGAAGCGGATGCTGTGGCTGTGCTCTAGGATGGCCATCAGGGATTTCACATCGTACTCCATGGGTTTCTTAAAGCTGACACCCTCAGGCAAGCCGGCGACTGCAAGTGAGCCTGGCTCTTTCAGGAACCTCTCGTATGGCAAAGGGACCACACTGCTCTTCCCCATGGCTTCACCTGGCAAGTGGGCAAAGTTACACACTGACAAACACCTTGCATCCCCAGCCATGGCTCAGCCAGGCTGGAGCAGTAAATGCAAAAGCAAGAAATAGCAACAGAACCATTAGGTGAAGACAACCCATTCTTACCTCTGCACTTCGCATGCAAGGTGCTCCAAGCCCTTTCTAAAAACACTAATTAACAAAAGCTCATAAAAGCCAATAATGAATGATGTCTCATCATTCAGGCTGCACAGTAAAATCCTCAGCTGGGGTCACTTGGCACAAGCTGACCCCAGGGAGCTCCCAGCAATGTGCCAGTGAGGTATGTGGCCACCAGCAAGATGGGAGGGAGCCAAAAGCTGACAAAGGCGGCTGAGGGCCTCATGATGATTTTTATTTCATGTTTACAGAGATATTCTGGGAACCTTATTTTCAATCAGCTTTCTTCTTTTACCTCCTGGAACAATGAGAAGTAGTTTGATTGCTGTTGCTGTCAAGAAGCCTTGATACGCTTTGACAGACAATGAAAAAAAACCCTCAGTAATCTCCCTCCATCCTACCATTCACAGGCAGCTTGGATATTGATACGTTTGACTGCACTATTGCCTCCAGCAGCCCAGAACTCTCACCTGCTCAACAATGGCCACAGAGTCCCCTCATGTCCCCACCACATGGGTCTGACTCCATTTTACCTCTGACACCAAAAACTTTCCAAGGATTTGGGTGCACACTGCTTTCCCTTCCCTGGCAGCAGCAGACAACCAGAAAGCATTGCTATTACACAGGAATTTTCTAAATGAGATAAAGAGCCCATATGCTCAAACCAGGGCTGCTTACAGTGCTCTCCAGACAGGACGCTGTCAGAAATACAGCCCCCTCTGAAGGGTTCAAAGGAATGGCCAAACCCCTCCAGCTGCTCTCTATGAAAAATTATTTTGGAAACCAACCCAAGCCACTGCAATCAATAAACCTGGTGCTGAAAGCACAAAGCAGAAGATACAGCCATGCAGGAATGACACTGGTCTGGCAAAGCAGTATCCAGATGCAGAACATCTGGCAGCATGGCACGGTGTCCTGCACCTTTGTCTCCAGGCAGAGGGATAGGTAGAGAAGGTTATGGGACATTTAAGTTGCTGTGGGATTTTATATTGTGGATTTTCTTCAAATACTTTGAAGAAGCGCATGATAACTAACAACATGCAACTTGCACAAGCCATCAAGGTTCCTTATATGTGGGAGGGATAATGTTTTAATTAAGCCAATAATCAAAGTTTCAAAATGAGCCTTTGAATGACACCATGAGTTCACTTTCTACAAACTGACAGTTTCCCTGCCCCGACATGCTGGCTCTAGCAGCTCTCCATCTCCCTCCACCACCTCTCTGTGATGAGGAAAAGTTCCTGACGCCTATAGCGGCTCCTTATCAACCCAATGCCCTGGAACTTCCCAAACATATTTTTATGGGGAACATGGTACTGTCAAAGTGACCTTCACAAGCCTTGTGCTGCTGCACAAAGGCTTATGGTTTAGCTAAGGAGAGGCAATAATTATCATTAATGCCTGTTTAATAAAGGCAAGTGGTAATCAGTCATCCTGTTAGCAGAGATTACCTGGCTCTGGAGGGAATGTTTTTGACTGAGCATTTTCTAAGATTTTTTTGTTTCCAATCCCTGTTGACGGGAGGCAACTGAAAGTATAAAAAACCCTGTAAGAATGGTAACTTAATTTCTCAGTGCTGGAAACAGAATCATCCTGGGGCATGTATCGTCTCCTATGGTATTTCTCCTGACTCAACCAAAAGATGCCGTTCTGGTGGGAATGCTGGGAGGGGAACATGTTAGGCAGGTTTCATCGCAGAGTAGGTCAAGGATGGAAACAGCAGATCCTACTGAAGCAGCAGCAAAGACAGAATTACACCCAATGCCAGAGTCAAAACCGCTGGCTCATGGATGCTTAATCTCCTCCTGCTATGGCAATGCCAGCCACCCTGGATTGGGGACCAGCTTGTCCCCATGCACCTCCACAGACCTCAACAAGGTAAAAAGCATCGCTAATCATCCTTCCGGATGGGCTGCCTGCCTGGTTTGTACACCCCATGTAAATGCACCCTGATCAAGCTTTTTTAATGCAATTATACATTTATGGTATGTCAGATTTTAATAATTCTCATATTCCCAAGAGGACAGCAAAGCTTAGCACTCTCCCAGCAGCAGGATGAGACCTACAGGATAGAGAGGGGATTCACCAGCACAAAAACACCCTTCCCATCCTATTCCCTTGGCTCTTTTGCATGATCCTTTCCCTCACACCTGGGCTCAGCTTTTGGAAGGCAGCAAGGGCATCTGTTTTCCTCTCTTAATGAGAATATTGTCTCCACATCCTTTGAGTGGTTTCAGAAAACTTCACTGACTGTCCCAGGGAGAAGGGAGGTCATCTCCCTTTTCTGTATGTGAAGCCTGTGGCAGATGTGACAGCCAGCAAGAGCAACTCCTGCATGTGAGACCAGGGTAGTTGATGGTAGCTCCCATTAGCCCCCTTCCTTTGTGTGGAAGTGCCCAAACCCTGCACACAAACCTGAGAAACACCTGCACCTTGGGCTCAGGGAGACCTGAACAGATCTGGCAGGGCTCTACCAGGCTCTGAATCCCAGATGATGATGGGGAGCTGCATTCAGGAAAGCCAAATACCCAATTCTTCAGCTGATCCAGCCACATGACCTGAACTCCCCTGAAGCTTTGCAGTGGGCTAAGGGACACCACTGAGCACCATGGGAGAATACTGAGGCTTATCACCCTGTTTTCCCAACCTAACCTTGCTTTTCCCATCCACACCAGCAGAGCCCTAAAGGTGCTGCCAGAGGATGAGCTGGCTGGATGGCTGCTACCTTCAGCCACCCCATGGGGGCTCCAGTGGATCCTCATGACTGAGAAGGTGGCACTGCTGCTGCTCGAGCCACCACCGATTGAGCCTGGAGGGAGCTCTGCAGCCTACTGGGTTTCATATCAACAGCCATATGGTAATCTACATTTTAATTGCAGAAGGTTTATTGCTGGGGATGATGCATGTGCTGGAACAGCACCAGCTTGTCTCCTGAAGCTGGGGCTGCAGGGCCACCTACTAGAAAACAATCTTTTTCCTTCTAAATAGACTAGCCAGAGAAAGGGGGGAAGTGAGTCTGAAGAGCCATAACACAGTGCTATGAAAAAGGTGCAACAGATGCAGTGTCAGGGATAAAGGTATGTTTGGAAATCCCATTTAGGCCACAGCAGAGGCTTCCCCTGGTCAGAGGTGATAAAGGATGCTTCCCCCAGCATGGGGGTTTTTTTGGCCCAGTTTGAGACACTGGAAAGTGAAGAAGCAGTGGCCAAATCCCATCTCAACGCAATGCTAACGATATGCACGAGCACATCCCACCACACCGCCCGTGCCAGGCACCAGCAGGCACCTGCAGGCACCTCCCCTTGCTGGGAAGCCAGGCTGGCGCTGAAAGCCACATCTGGTGGCAACACTGAGCAGCTCAGAGAGCCTCAGGGGCAATTCATATCCCCAAAGGGAAGCATGAAGGTTCTTACTATAAAGCACATCAAACACTTCCTCTACCATCTTCCTGAGGAGGTAGACGTCTGATCCCTGGTCCGGGGAGACCCTGAGCACCCTTCGCCCACACTCCTTTGCCTTCTTCTGCGCCTCTGTGTCCTGCTCCTTCCTCTGCTGGATTCCTGTGGAGGAAGAGGAGAAACTGGGAGTTGCTGCATTGCGAAGGGGTTCATGGGTGATGACTATGGACAGGCAGATGGGTGCCACAGGTCTCTCATCCACCCTAGCCACCCAGCTCAGATGAGATCACGTCCCTCCCAGCAGCCTCCGTGCAGGAGAAGGTGCTGGCATGGGCAGTGGTGCCAGCAGTGGGGTCAGTCATCCTGTGTCTGCCCCACCTTTCCCTGGATTTTCCCATTCAACCACAATGAAACTGTTGTGATTAATTAGGCAGCACACTTCTTTCCTCTGGTTTCCAACTGCTTAGCCTTCAATTTCTTAGGAAAAGAAAATCTCCCTTTCTTGGAGGATTTTTAACCTTCAGCATCACATAGCTTAGTAATACCAGCTATTTCCTGCTAATTTCCCCCATTAAACTTCAAACAAAGCACATCTTTGGCAGTGACTTCCTTGCATCTCTAAATGCACAGAAAATTAAACACTACAAGTGCATTACTGCTGTTCTATCCACAGTGATTCGCAAGGGATTTTCAGTGGTGAAGGACTAATTCCTTCATTGTCCTCGACAGCCTCCTGCCAGTGATTGGCCCTGGATGCCACCTGGGTGCTCATAAAGGAACTCATGGATCTTTCCTGTGGAAAAAAGCCTGTGGCTGGGACAGCAGTGAAAAGGGACAGTCAAGAGCCACATAGGATACCCCCAGAGCTAGCACTTAACATTTAGGTTATTGCCGTTAAATTACTTGAATTCCAACTCAAAACACATCCTTCTGCCCCAGTATTATTAAAAGAAATGCATGGTAGAACATTAGGCTGACATTCACTGTGTGTCTCATAGTTTTTTTTTTGATCTTTACTGTGGGGTGATGGGCTGATAAGCCTTGATGAATTGAGGGAAACGCCTCAGCCGCCCTAGAGGGATGCTCCAAGCAGAGGACAAAGGCTTTCAAACTGATAAGATTAACATAGGGTGGAGTGTTGTTAAATAAGGACATGGCCCCCCTTTGTGATATCTTCTATAACTACTCTAGGAGCCACCTCTCCTCAAGCATCTTGATCACCCCACCAAAAGATTGACTTTTAGTCACACAAAACCACATGAAAGGAAAAAAGGTATAAAAAGTGTGTGGAGTTTAAATTCCAGCAAAGGAGGGAGAAATGCCAGTGTCTCTGTGAGGGTAACTGCTGCAGCTTGTCCTGTCTCCTCCTACCTCCTGGAACAATGTAGGGGTGAGGAGACCATGTGCTTTCTATTTTTCTATACTTCACTTTCTTAACTTTACTTTCTCACAAAGCTTATTCCTTTATACATTCTATCTTACATCTTATGCTAACAGCTACTTTGATTCTTGCTTTATAAGCATCTTCTTTCCTGACTGTGTTTTGCTGCCTTAATACTAACTACAGTAACTTGCTTCAGACTTTGCTACTTTAGATTGATTATTGCTTTTTGCTATTCTTACTTTGTAAGACCAGCTCTGTTTTGCAACTATAGTAACTTGCTTTACTTTCAATGTNCAAAGCAGAACCCACAATAACTGTCACATAGTTGTATTAATAAATGTTATTTCAGGACCTGTTGTGGGGAAAGTTATTTTCTGGCTTAAGTGTGGCTTCATGTTAGAGGTCAGAAACCCTTCCAACTTGTGTGCTGTCCAGCAGTTCGACAGACAGTGTTGGGGACATAAGGCTCTGATTGTCTAGAAGCGCTTATTGCTAATAATTTCTCCCTGGCTTAAGTGTGGTCCTCATAGGGGAGTCAAAAATCTTTCCAGCCTGTGTTCTGTCCAGAGTCCGGCAGGCAGTGCTGGGTTTATAAAGCTTTGATTACTCCGAGGACGCTTCCAGCTAATAACGTTTATTAATACAGTTAAGACTAGAAATCTTTGTATTTCTGTCTCCCTCCTCCCTTTCACGTGACACTTTACTTTATCCTGTGTATTTTTTAAAGCTTTATAATGTATTTCTTTCAAGTGTTGCAACACTCAGGCTTGCTCAGATCAGGTGGCACTGCAGTCACAGGGAGTAGAGCAGAGGGTAGGACCCTCAGCCAGAGCAACCCTGTTACTTGTCAAAGATATATGTCCTTAGAACCCTGAGCTTGGTCTCACTCCTGATTTGTTCAGTGAGATGACTGGGACCTTTTTGACCTTAAAATGGAGGCATTAGCAAGACTGTAAAACAATGTGATGAGATTAATTTACTCTTCTGTAACTCAACAATCTTGTGAATGATACAAATGAAGGGACATTCCTTGCTTAGCAAAAACTTCTCTTGCTCTCTGATTGTCCTACTTTAGTTTTGTCTGTTTCGTTCCCCAGCTCAATACAAGACCTTAAGAGTGTGGGACAACAAGAGAGAGAAATATAATCTGTCTTCAAAGTAGAATGTGGTGAATGGTCCTAAATCAGGATAGCAGAACATCTCTTGGCTACTCAAAAGGATATAGAGTCACACTTAAGAAGAATTGGGTCAGGTCAGTCCAAATTTATTACTTCTTGCAAAAATATGTACAACATATACATAATAACTAAGAAAGTAGACAGCCACTAATCCATACCTGGCAAGCTCTGCATGCCTCCCCTGGCATGGCAAAACAGACCTTGGAAAACTTTTTTGGGGTGTTTTTACCATGGTAGTGAAATGCATATACGTCCACACCCTTCAACTACTGCCTCTCCCACCAGCTGGGCATTAATGCTCTTCTGCTGACATTAATGCTGATCACTGTCAAGTCCCCCTATGCACCAGGAAAGGCTGAGCCAGAGGTTCAGATAAAGAAGGGTGTTCAAGTGAGGTCTGCACACCCAGAGAGATAAGAAGCTTCTTACGTCTTCCAGCAATGTCTGCTTTAGATTAATTCTGATCTTTCTAAGAGGGCAGCAAGACCATAAATCAGAGGCACTTCCAGGGATGCTTTCCCCTGCATACCAGTTGTAAGAGCTTTATGGAACTGAGTTGAGCCTGGACCATTTATAATTCAAGACAGAGTTATCATGTTTCACCGTGTCTCCAGCATCAGTCGCTTCACCCACATGTTGTTGTCAAGATTTTGTGTTTTCAACCAGATATGACTATTTTTTTGCCAAAGGTATAAATGAAACCAAAGAGAAGGGAATGAGGATCTAGTGTCAGGTGCCTTACCCCAGCACAGCAGTAAGTCACCGACCAGGATATATCACAGAGTCAGAGAAAACTGGGTTGGAGTGGACCTAAAAGACCATCTTGTTCCAATCCCCTGCTGTGGGTAGGAACACCTGCCACTAGACCAAGCCCTATCCAACCTGGCCTTGAACAGTTCCAGGGATGGGGCAGCCACACATGCTCTGAGCAACCTCTATCACAGTCACACAACCCTCAAAGGGAAGTTTCTTCTAAACATTTACTCTAAATCTCTCCTTTTAGTTTAATACCGTTCCCCCTTGTTCTATCACTGTCTGCCTGCAAAGAAAGTCACTCTCCCTCTTTTTTGTAAGTCCCTTTTAAGTACTGAAAAAGGCTTTAAGAGCTCCCCAGACCCTTCTCTTCTCCAGGTCTAACAACCCCAGCTCTCTCACCCTGAGGGAACTCCCTCCCACTGGCCACCCCACTGCCATTCACATCTTGTGGATAGTGGGAAGGGGAGGCAGAGTTGCCCATGAATGTGGAAAACATCCCGCAAATGCCTTATGTCCTGCAGAATGCAATGGAGGACAACTAACAGCATCTCTTCTGGGTGCACATGTAGGCGCATGCAGCTAACAAGCAGAGCAGACAGTGACCTGGGCAGCTTCACAGTGCTGGTGTTGTCACCAGAGCAAACCCTTCCTGCACAACCTCTCCAAGGTATTAAGCACTTATGTGGTTTGTGTCAACACCATGTGTGTGCATATAGAACCGGGTTGTTTCTCTCCACTGACATCCCACTGTGGGCAGTGCATGGGAGCAGATCCAAGTCTGGGGTCCGCAGCAGCACCAAAATCCTTGTCCCAGCTCCTGCATGAAGTAGGGAAAGCAGCAGCTGTCATGCCGGGGATGGTGCTCTCCAAGAAACGTAGGTCCTCATTCACAGCATGGCTCCCACCTTCCCCTCAGCTTCCAGGCTGGTTTTGGGGAGCTAGCAGAGGCACAGAGCTGGGACCTGCAACACACAAGTATCCCTCAGATACTTGGTGAATCTGATCTGAGACTGGAGAGACACAGCTTTGGCTCAAGGCATTCTGTCACCACTGTTTATCCTTCAAAAACATAAGCAATTCCATAACCAACACTTCTAGCCACCAAATCCATCCCTGTTTTTCCAAAACCAGGAAAAAAGCCTTGGACCAGGAAAGCCTCTCTGCCCCTGGGGGATCACTAGGACAAACTATTTCTGCTAAGTCCTCAAAAACCACTCCAGCACTCCTGCAGCCTTGCTTGAGGCTAATGGTGCCAGAGGAGCAGAGCAACTATCCAGGCCTCAGGCGTACTTTTGGAGAGAAGAGCCAGGGCATGCAGTGCCCTTCCTGGAGTGGGGAGGCTCTGGCCACAGTTCCCACTTGCCAGCATTTCAACCCTGACTCAGCCCTGTGGTCAGACAGACAACACGGTGGTACCCCCAAACTACAAACCCTCTGTGTGTGGTGGGAGTCCCAGCATGTCCAACTGGAGCACCCACCTCGGCACAGGAGAAGATCCCTGGTGGGGGATACTCACTGCAAAACTTCTGGAAGTCAGCCTGCAGCTCCTTACGGGTGCTGAGGAAGACCCGTCCCTTTTCAGTGCCCACCACGTAGGCCCTCTCTTCATGGACAGCGATGCAGGCCACCTCTGCGTTCAGCTTGGAGAGCGCTGAGCACTGCGGGAGGTACCAGGTTAGTGCAGCACAGCACGGGAGAGCATCCCCGCTTCCCAACCCTTGCTGTTTCCCAGTGGGATTTCTGTCTTCCCATCAAAAGATTCCCTTATCAAAAGATTCCCCCATCAAAAGCAATGTTCTAGTTTATGTCAGAATTTCATGTGTTTATGACATACCCTAAAATCTTTGATGACTTTACAGCTGAGCTATGCTTTGCTGTAAAACAAGTACTATTTACACACCATTTCACTTCACGTCTTCCTATCCTAAAAGTAAACTTTTTATAGCATTTTGTTAAAAGAAAACATTTCTGTAAAAAAAGCAACAAAAACCCCACACCACAACCAACAACAATTTTCCACCAGGTCTAATGAAATAAGGAACACAGGAATCTTATTTCAGCTGCAGAACACTAATATGGTCAAAGTCTGGATTAGCTGAACAATTTTTCTTGTACAGTTATGCAAAACAATAAAGAGATGGAAAAGACTTCCTCTATTAATCCATTTTATGTAAAGTGCGCTTCCTGCTCTACATAATACACATGTATATGTATTTTTATTAGTATTTTTTGTATTATAATAGTTACTCAGTGCTGGCAGCCTGAGCCATATTCCCATAGCTACAGCACCAGCGCTAGGAAGATGCTATCCCCAGGTCATGATTTAAAAGGGTGAAAGAGGGGAGATTTTCCCAGCAGCAGCCACAGTTAGACACATCAACAGCTCCATGAAGGGGTTGGAGGATGCTGGAAAGCATGGACCAGCCTCCTTGAGCTACCTTCAGCTCACTGCACACGTGTACAGTGCATAAGCTTCACTCATATGGGCCTAAACCAGCCTCTATACCAGGCTATTTTACCTCCTGCTCCCCGAGCACTGAATCAAATCCCCTAAAATAGACATTTTTGAGAACCCTCCTTTCAAAACCCGCTAGCAAACTCAAGTATTTTGCTCAAAAAGCTCAACACCCAAAAAATAAACACAATGACTAAGGTATGCGAGATTTGGAGGCAGATCAAATCCAAACCCTAAGCCCACTTGGTGACGTGCTCATGGCCTTTTATTTATTTACCAGGGATGCAGGCAGCCAGGCTTCAGTGGGCACAGAGCCTGGCACTGGAGAAGCACTGGGAAAAAGGCTGAATTTCAGGAGCAGTCTGGCTCCCTGGCCCCGGTGTAAGCACCTAATGAAGACTGTGGAATAATGTATATTCATTAAGAAGCCAAACTATGATAACATAGTATGCTGTATGGGATGGCATGTATATAAACCATCAAAGTTGCCTGGGGTATGTCAGCTCCAGGGAACCTGCCCCTTAGTGGGGCAATGATATCAAAGAGAAAGAAATTGGTATTAATGAAAAAAACCTCTACCTGCAGAGAGAAGACACATCATAGATAAATGCATTACATGTATTGACTTTAAAAAGGGTGGGCTATTTAACATTTCTCATTGCATTACACGTTTGTTACTACACATCTGCTTTCCCTCCTTGATCACATTCACAGTTTAAAAGAAGATTAGCTCTGGTCCGTAAGACTTAATCCAGACAATTTTCTTGTTTATGTAAGCACAGCTGACTTAGGCAAGGTTTCCACAGGGAATTCTACGTCAAAAGATATGAAAGTTATTTTCTTTGTTCTCAGAGATAAAAAAGCCATTGTTCTGATGTTGTATAAAAGCTCACAGTAACATTGGTAAAACAGCAAGAAAAAAAAAGCCAACCACCCTACATTCAGTTGATATCAACATAAATATTAATGGCAAAACAATACACATCTGAGATTAACTTTGGCTGACATTCTGATCCTTATGGCTGTCACGGTAGGAGAGGGTTTTTATTTCCCAGCTCCAGCAGCTCCCTGGGCTTTCCAGTAGCAGAGAGGAACAGGGTGAGCTTACCAGTTCTCCTGTGCCAGCCCTGTGCCCAGCCAGCCCTGCTAAACGGAGGCCAAAGGAGGGAGGGGAACAAGGACAGAGATGCCATCAGCCTCTTACCACGGAGTCTAAGGCAGACACTAAGCTGTTGATGATTTCATCTTTCTGGGGAAAAACCATATTCCATTTGTCAGCTCTGGAGGCGGTGAGAGTCGCATCTAAAGGCTTCCCTGACAGGGCCATATTCACCTGAAAACAGAAAAAAAGGAAGAGCTATGTATCACTGTTACTAACAGAGAACTGGTGCTGAGCATCACTCACTTACCATGGCATGCCATGGGAGCAATGCTGGCATGGATACACAGCAGAAACTGAGATGTGGAAAGAGGCCAGGGCAGCCTGAACCTCACAATCCCCATGTGTCCTCTGCTAAGGCACATGCTTACAGATGCTATTGAGCTGTAACCAAACCTTGGAGCCAATGATGTGTGTCCCAGCAGAGGCCAGGTCACCTCTATCCTTGGGGCTCACCTCCAGGGACATGCCACCACTGTGCAGGGTGCACTGGACTGGCTGCATGGTGGCACACCTTGGATGTGCAGACAGGCTGTGCAAGCCAGAGGGCACAGTGCCAAAGCGGGCACAGAGTACTCCTGATCCTGAGCTCTGACAGCAGCTGCAAGCAGGGTATGCTGGCTGTGTCCCCATGAGGACACCATGCCAGCCATCCTTGTGCCTTCCTGAGCAAGAGAAGAGCCTGGCACCCAAAAGAGTCGCTGAAACAGGCCAAAACCACAGGGTGCTCTGCTTTCACCCCAAGGGAGAGATGCAGCTCATGGCAAGGGGTTCCCTCATCAAATCATCCCACCCTGCAATTCCTGGTATCAGTGGGAACAAGACCAAGTGGTGCACAGGGACTATACATCTGAGAAGAAGCCCAGCTCTAGCAGCTCAATCCCTCATGGCAAAATGGGGAGAAAACAGGAAAAATGCTGGGACCCAGTTATGTGTGTGGCAACAGCCACAGGTTTCTGCACCCTGGCACACACATCTCACTGCAACCCATGGCAATGCCAATGCTGTAGGGGAAACTAAGGCAAGGTCTCCTCACCCTGCATAAATCACTCTGTTCCCATGCTGGGACACCCACATCCAAGACAGCATCACACCCAGCAGCCAACATGGCCCTCTCAGCTATCACCCCTCCATCCAGAGGACAGCGTCACACCATCCAGATTTAATCCTGCAAATAAAGGACGACAAATTAGCTGAGGAGCCACTCAAACCAGATCCTAAACCATGTCGATAAAGAGACCAGCGAATCCCTAATGAGGTTGGATGGGCAGGAGCTGGGGAATACAAATGAAAGTTGCCTGCACATAACTCAATCTGCCACTCAGTCAAAATCACAGCTGCCTGGCCTGGCTGAAAACAGGAGTTAAAGGCAAGAGCAAACCCCTCAATTCACCTTCCTGCCCCAGTTTGCACCTGTGTCCAAGCAGAAGGAATTTGAATACAAAGAAAGGCTGCCTCGTGCAACTGAGGAAATGGTGGATTTTGGCCCAAAATAACAAGTCCCCCCATGCTGGCATCTCTGTAGGTGCCTGAGCATGCACATGTTATCCACAGAATGGTTTGCATTGGAAGGGACCTTAAAGATCATCTTGTTCCAAACTCCCGCAATAGGCAGGGACACCTTGCACTAGACCAACTTGCTCCAAGCCCTGGCCTACCTGGCCTTCCAGGGACGGGGGGGCAGGCACAGTTTCTCTGGACAAACTGTTATGAAGGTCTGCAACAAGCTAATGAGAGGGCAGACAAACCCCAATGAAGACTGAATTTCAGAAATTACTCTGGATACTCTGTTCCCTCATGTTGCTGGCCAGAGAAAGCAGCCAAGGCTTTCACTCCACTGGCATCTGTGGATGGCAGAGCCAAAGTTGCAGCCACACTGACAGCCACCCAGGAAAATCCTCTTCCATCCATGTGACACTTCCTAAAAAAGCTAACAGGCAACTCTTCTCCCCCAGAATGATCTTAGGGTACAAACCTGTCCTAACCAGGTGCCATCTTGGAAAATAAAGCAGGAAACTGAACACATGATCCTGCAGTTGGGCACAAACCCCAGGTGACAGGGCTAGGCCAGGCACCTCCAGTTTAACCATCACACGAGACTGCAGCAACACCAGGAAGCACTTCACTTTGTTCCAACTCTGCAGTTTGTGCATGCGTGGATGGACAGACAGATGGACAAGCAACCATTTCAAATGCAAGCTCCCAAGCAGCTTCCTGAGCACAGCCCTGCACTAGCAGGGAACTTGATATTCTGTCTTTTTATGGATGCTGTGTTAAGAGGTGCCTTTTTGCAGTTGGCAGGAAACAGTGAGGTGCTGGTGGTGCCAATGCCAGGTGCCAAGCTGAGCTGGGGAACAGCCATCGCCTTGGTCCTGGGAGCATCCCTCCCTTCTTAAAACTCTCAAGCACTCACTTGGAAAACAGCCTTACTTTGATGCCTGTACATGTTTCTGAGGGCCCTAATTATTATTAAATATGACTGCTCTGACATGGATGTTCTGTTGCCTTCCAGCAGCACTTTGGAGAGCCAATCCCTGCCTTGGTGGGGCTGGTTGCGGCCCCTTGGAGAGCTCCAGCTGCACCAACCTGTTTGGCCACAGCCTCTCACAGGAAACAGCACTTCCAGGGAAGAGATGCTCCTCCCTCAGCTTCAAAAAGCAGTCACAAGATGGATCTGGCTCCAGAGGCAGAACCAATGGGAAAGACAGGGATAACATCAATGGGAAGTGGGGCAGGATCCCTGCATCACCTCCCTATCTTGCAGGAGACCAGGACAAAGAAAATCCCTTTCAACTGGTTGATTGTTTAATAAGGAAAATAGAGAATTATTCAACAAGAAAAAAAAATAATAACAATACGACCCAAGTAATGCAGCAGAACTTAAAGGGATGGGGGGAGAACAACATTCCTGTAAAGCTTTTAATCATTTGTGGTCACAAAGAGCAGTGACAGTGGATTTAGACAAGGAGAGAATAAAAGGGAGGGAAAAAAACTTCCCAGCCAGTGCTAGGCTTATTTAAATGAAATTAAGGGCTTGAAGTTGTTTGCCTAATCAAAGGGAAAGTAATCTTTCAAAAAACTAGGCTAAACCATTCTTACAGCAGTTCAAGCTGGCGACATGGAGCAAGTTGGGTAGGACGAGTGCAGAGCATCCTGTCCCTCTTTCCAGGGCTCCACACACCTGTCCTACTGAAGTCCCTCCCTGGGACAACACCAAGGCGTTGATGTTTCCCTCTGCAGGCGCTCTTTTCTGGCCCCAGCCAGATCCCAGCTCTGCACACCAAGTCCCATCCCCAGGGGCATGGGGACCATTGTACCACTGTCACAAGGCCAAACTAATAATTTGCAAATTGTTTTTACATTTTTCCATTAAAAAAAATCATTAAATTTTATTAATTATTTCTTCTCCCCAAAGGAATCTTGGTACGACAGGGTGCTATGCAATAGCCAGCACAGGATGTCATCTCCTGCTTGGCTCTTAGGACACCTCCCTTGATAATACTGGGAAAGATTAGAATTTGGCCCCAGGGGAGTTTCACTCACGAATCTCTGAGCTGCAGCAAAGTGAAAACCGGGCACACTGGGAGGCTCATGAACCCCGTGGAAAGGGCTGGGGGCCACCTCAACTCTGCACCCACAGCAAGGATGTCCCCTCACCAGTCCACCAATTACTGCTGTGGGGCAGCACCTTCCCAAAATAAACATCCCCCAGCCTTGTGCCCCCCGTCACGATTTCCAAACTCTACAGAGCAAACAAAACAGTAAAAAAACCCCCACCAACAAGTCAATGACAACTCTATCAAGGAAATTTCCAAGCAGTTAACTCTTATTATACCCCTCAAATTATAAATAGGTCCCATTAGGAGAAATAGAGGGGGGGTTCATGTGATCCAGCAACTTGCACACTATGTGCGAGCCCTTGCAAAGACTGAACTTGCAGGGTGCTCCTGGTGTTGAGTTAAGAATGAAAGAGTTTTCATCCCTCTTCTTCCTCCTCCTCCTCTTTTCAAGTCTTACAGCGATTTCAGAAGCGACAGCATCTTATTTCTTAACCCAAGCTGGTGTTTTGACACTGCCATGGTCCTTGAAGCAGAACCTCCACTGCCATCTTCCCCACAGCCCTCACCTCACCATGAGTGAAAGCCTTATTTAGTGTGAGCCCCCAAAATCTCATTCCTCAAAGGAAGCTGGATGCCTGTCCAGGACTCACAAAACTGGGCTGAATTTCTTGCCGGCTCTCCCCACGCCTTTCACTCCTCTGAGCCACAGTTGCCAGCAAGAAAAAGGCAAGGCAATGACCTCCTTTTTGGGTACTACCCAGGGCCAAACCCAGTGCAGAGTGAGATGCTGTGAGATGGGAGCAGCCAAATGCCCAGAAGGACATCCTGCACCTGCTGCTTGCTACAGTGACTTCTACCAATATTGGGATTTTTTGCTAACAATACTCAAAAGAATCACAGAAGGGTTTTGTTTTGAAGGTACCTTAAAGCCCATCTCATTTCAAAGCCCTGCCATGTACAGAGACACTTTCTGCTAGACCAGGTTGTCCAGTCTTGCCTAGAACGCTTCCAGGGATGGGGCATATTGTGTTTAAACTAATTGATTTGTTTTTTCCTGCAGGTTTACTACATCTTAAAAGTATAACTCTGTCCATTCCCATCATGTGAAGCATCTCCTGTACAGAGGACCCAGGCAGGACACTAGACCTCAAAACCATGTCAGAGCAAAACATCTTCAGGCTGGTGCCCCAACCCAATTGGTGGCTGCGACAGCTGCAAGCTCCAGCTCAGCTCTTAAACTAGTGACGGCACCCAAGGGCAACAGACTGGAGAGCACTGGCTTAGACACAGCACCCAGCAAGGGAGATGCGAAAAGCTGAAGAGCAGCACGGAGAGTCCCAAAGAGACACTGCCACTGCTGCCTGCTTGCCCTACGGAGATTGCAGCATCACCATGGAAATGCCCCTGCACCTGCCAACCCCAAACATTTCAAAAGCCTCCACTGGCATCGACTGGCTCCCAGTTCAGGGAGCTAAACAGGAATTAAAATTAATGAGAGCTTTGACTATTCAGCACATTGTGGGTTAAAAAAGAAGTTAAAAAGAGAAGGGGAAAAAATGACCACCACACTGGTCCTGCCCACATCTCCATATAAGAGTGGCTGGAATTTATCTGCTTAGTCATTTTTCCAGGAAAATTCTGCCTGTTGCTTCACTGGTGCTGGTGAGATGGCAGAAAGCCCAAAAGAGCCAGCCCCAGTTCCAGCAAAATAATAAAAAGAAAAAATGTATATCAATATCTACAGAATATACCTCAGGTAGGTTCTTGAGGTGGATTACAGGTCCTTTACCCTCCTAGGTAGGGGAGTGACAGCCTAGGGGTATATTAGTGGGAAATTTTTGAAGGTGGTACTTGGGTTTTTTGGTCACCCAAAAGGTATGATGAGCCCCCGGATGTCCAATACCACACACAGTCATCTCCATTCCTCCAGGACCAAGGGAAGAGAGGACCAGCATCTCCAGCCCATCTTCTGGGAGGACACCTCCAGCCCTGAATGTAATGAGATGCCAGTGATTTTTTGTAATTTTCTTGTGCTCCAGAAGGGCATATCTGAAGGGATTTTTACAACTTAGACCAGCTTTGGAAGATATTTATGAAATTAGTCCTGGCTATCATTAAAAAGCTTTAAAACGGACCAGGAGTCATCCTGATTGGAGCCAGAGGGACAAATAATGTTCTATGCCAGTGCCGGGACTCCAAGTGAGGAGCCCATCCCTGCGTCCCATTCAGGCACATCGCTTTGGGACAGAATCCACACTCGATGTTATCTCACTGATAAGGAAGGGGCAGCATCTGTCCCACTCCACCCCAGGGATTTTGGAGGTCCCTTTTTTGCAGGCACTTGTGAGCAGCCAGGTGCCCAGCAAGATAGAGCCCTGGAAACCATATTAGCCACAACAGGGCAAAAGCCAGGGTAGGGACCACGCTTGAATTTCCACTGACATTTTCTAAGTGCTTAAGCAAACATCAGTGTCAGCAGAGCCAATGGATGTGACCAAAACTGTCTTGCATGCAGGAGCACCGTAGCACAGCCCCACACTTGCCAAAGAGCTGGCCTTAGGGCTTCTGCCACAGCAGCAGAGATTTCTGCTCTGCATGGGCAACTTGCTTTAACTCACCCATGCTGCCAGGCCAGACCTGAATCCCTTACACCCAATTCAGCACCAGCCTTCAGCCTGTGGCTGCATTCTCTCTATCTCGAGCCAAGCAACTCATGCCCATGCCTAGGTGATTTACTTCATCCCTAATGATGTCTCATTCCCTAACGATGTCTGGTTAGCAGGTGGTTGGTGAGTTGCAGAGCTGCACTGTCAGCACCGATGCCAGTGGTACTGCAGATTAACTGTGGTCCAGGGAACTCACCAAATGCCCAGAAATACTCTCAAATGTCTAAACACCCCCCAAAATCCTAATCTGTGCCCTATGTGTGGGTACCCCTGCAGCACACCCCTTCCGGGACAAGTGGGGAGATGTGGGTTTTGGGGGACCCCATGTGCTGTGCTGCTGATGAGAAAGAATCTGCTGAGGACCCATCTGTATCCCCCAAATGTGGGTGTTGGGGCACCTCCAGCTCCAAATCTTGCTGAAAGGAGCAGAGCTGGGGTGCAAACAGCCTCCAGTGTGGACTGGGGCACCTGACTGCTTGTGCCCACCTCCCCACTGTGCCGGTATGTCTTATGTCACTGCCTCTGCCAGCCTTCCCAAACCCTGTATCTCCCCTTCCTGCTCCTTTAAACCAGACAATACAGGGCACAACAATCTCCCATTACCAAACACCTCCTTCCCTGTTTCATTTTACTCAGAAAAAAGCCAAGGCATCTACTGGAAAACATCCTCAATACACATCAGCACCACAACATTCAACAGCATCACTGCCTTGACTCTGCATTCCTGGATAATCTGACACCTGCCATGGTTTAGTCCACTTACAAAAGAAGCAGAGAGCAAACTGGGGGCTCCCATGGGTAAAAGTGTCTGCCACAGGAATTTCAATTTGCCTCCCCAACTAAAGCATTGCATTCTTCTGCCACCTTGATTTCCTTAAGCCCAGTCTAGGTGCACACCTTAATATAATATGGTAAAATTATAGTAGGCTTGTGTATAGTGCAGAGAGACAGAAGAGGATCAAGTGCCCTTCAGAAGCTGTATCTCATCTTCCCCAGGATAAACATTTCCATTGCATGGTAGCTACTGGGGGATCACTCTGCCTGTGGAGCTCCAGCAGCATGGCTTTCAGTTCCAGACAAGTTTCCATGCCACAATTTCACAGCAGGCAGGCACAGAAGCTTTCACTTCCAGTAACTGCCTTTTCATTTATTAAAAGAAATTTAAAAGAAGAAAAGGGGGGTGGGGGGTGGGGAGGGGGTGGAAACTAAGTGTAATCAGATCATTCCCACCATAGCAGGGAGGATGCTGCAAGCACCATGCATGGAAACCTGGATCCTGCTCTGGCAGCCCCCCATGAGTGGTTGGAGTCAGTGAGGCCGAGATGAGCTTCATGGTGGCCAGTGGGTGAGCAGAAACACCTGACCACAGGGATCAGGGTGCCTACATGGCTCCTCGGGCTGAGCCTCCTTCTCTAGGGGGATGCCCAGCCCCAAAACTCAGCCTGCATCGGGGAGCTCAGCACCCCTTTCCATACAGCCTGGACAAAACACACTGCTTGGTAATTCCTAGAAGGAGAGGCAGAAGCCAGGGGGCAGATCTGGCACCTCACATACCAGGGCTCAGGTTGCACTTCCCAGAAGCAAAGGGTCAGGGGAAGCCAAAATTAGCATGATGCTAATTCTACCTCTTGGTACATCCCACTGGTCTAGGGGAAGGTGTCCCTGCCTATGCCAGAGTGGTTGGAACTAAATGATCTTTAAGGTCCCTTTTAAACCACACCATTCCGTGATTCGATGATCCCTGGCCCCTGCACTGCCACGACTGCTGGTTAGTGCAAGAAGATGCCATCAATCCCTTGTTTTGAAAAAAAATGAGACGAAATGAACACAGAAGCCACAGGACAACCCACAAGGAAGGTCTTGGAGTTGCACCAATCTGGGCTCCCAGCCCTGTAGCCCCTTGCACACCTCTATCAACATCTGAGTCCCACTCTGCACCCCCAGCTGGGTGCTGGGGCTGGGGGAACCAGGCAGACCCCGGTTCCCAGCCCCCAGTTCAGTAGTGCATACATGCTAGGGTTATTTAAAGCCCAGTTTTAACAGCATTCAGCTACTGATTGCGTGATCAGGATAAAAAATCGCAATCCTAATTCCTGGCTCCCTCCACCCCCCAGTGCCTATGGCAACTGGTATCCATCTCCTTGGAAACTAATCTCGTGGTATTTGAACAATGTATCAAGAGCCTTTAATCTCCCAAACACTGTAAATCTTTATTCTAGCCTGCTCTCCTCCTACCCCAAGAGCCAATATAAAAAGCTTGTTGTTTTCTGTGAAGTCACCAAGAGCTCAACTTGAATTTTATATTACACAGACACATGCACTTTTTTCCCTTTTTTTCCCTCCCCAATTAAGGAAAAATGCCATATGCACGATGTCCTAGGTGTTGCAGCCTTGGCCCCACATCCTGGTATGGGATTTGCTTTCTCCAGTTCTCGATCCCCTAACCTGGCTGTCGCCTTGATTGGCATGTCCACTTTGTCCATCTAGCAGGACACTGGTCCAGATAATAAGAATAATAACAATAACATTAATCATCATCATCTGAATTATGTAGCAAAAAAGTACCCAAACTGCAAACAAAGACAGAGCCCAGGCTGGGGGCAGTGAGTTCACAAAGCCTTAGCAGAGGATTGGTCCACCCCAGTAACCCAAATGCTGTTTGGTCCCTCATCTTTCTCCTCAACACTCAATCTCAATGCTTTTTTCTTTTGCAAAGCTGCTGTTGACAGCACTAGCCCCTCCCCAGGTCCCACACAGGGTTAGGGCAGCCCCATACCCTCCTCACCAACCCCACCTCACAGCCACTACCTACCCGTCATCCGCTTTCTGCTCCGCACAGGCAATTAGGTCAGTGTAAGGTGGTCCCTGACAGAGAGCCAATACCTATCTCATTATGTTTAATTTTATCTCTAATATTTCTCTCTGGTTACTGGTGTCTCAGTACTGAGTATTCTTCATGCTACAGGACACTCTATTTGCTAATCCGAGGCCTGGCTCTTTGCTCTACATAAATAATATAAAAATAAAATGGCTTTTTAAGGTGATATAAGGAGGCTCAGAGACAGAAGCATCCCTTCTCCCTTAATTTATTTTATGGGATGAGTGAAAAAGGTGAGAGCATGTCCTGGGTCACCCTGACCCAACAGTGGGAGCATATGTGTGGAGAGCCAGGGCTAGCTGCCCCTTGTCACCCTTGCCCTTGATGTTTGTCCAGAACTTGGCATGCCACATGGGCAGGTGACTCACACTGGCAATAGAGGAGTCTTGGGTGCAGCTGAGCATGCACGCCCCTGCCCTGGTGTGACCCATCAAGGGAGGCAGTGCCACTGGGGAGGGGCAGCCAGACAGGATTTCCATTTCCTCTCCAGGCAGTCTCTGGCTTTGCCACCAACCTCAAAACCTGTTGTTTCCCATGCAAACCCCATCATTCCCATGTAACTATCAAGGCTTGAGATCACCACCACTGCCAGACACAGATGCAGATACCACAGCCCTCACTCATCCCAGGCAGGGACATCACCATCCATGGTGAGGTAACACAGCAGGAGCCACTGGGGATAGCCATGGGTGGCTTTGGCTTTCCCGGGCTGCCTGGCATTCCGACTGGTGCTGCAACTCCAGGTCCTGCTATGCTGTTCCTTCATCCTGGGAGCAACAGCTTTGTGGCTCAGGTGTCCCCAAGAGTCCCCAGTGGCTGATAGAGCCATGCCATCTCCAGCCAAGGCATTCCCAATGGTGTCACCTCCCCACAGCTACTGTGGGGAGATCCTCCAGTATCTAATACAGCTTGGGTGCACACCACAAGATTCACATACACACATGCATTCACAGGGGCTCAGGTTTTTTTAACACTGGGCCCTGAGCACTATAAGCCTTGCTTGGTGCTCTGGTGGCAGCCAGCCAGGGACAGGGACAGGCAGACAGACAGATGGAACAGACCTACGCCCAGGGACAGTGATCACAAACCTGCTGGTCCCAACCTGCCGATTTCCCAGCAATGCCTCTTCCCCTCGGGGCTGTAGGGAGCTGCCCACACACATCAGTGCCTTCACCTGGGCAGGGCAGCACAGCATCCTGGGGCATTCGCTGTGGTTCGCTTCCAGAGGGATTTGGGCTGCAGAAGGGCGGGGAGTTTTCAGCCTAGGGCAGAGGCAGCGGGAGCAGCTCTGATCATGGCAATTGCAGCCATGACTCAAAGGCTGCCTGGGTGGGTGTTGGGGCTGGCCTCAGGGAGCCCTCCAAGGATGGCTCTGGGCTGGCCAGGATGCAGCCTAAAAATACAGCCAGGCCCTCTCCCACATGCTTCTGCTTGGAGTCATCTCAGGAAAATGTGACCTGGCTGCTGACACCTCCACCCTCTTGGGACTCATTGGCACTCATGCTCCAACATGGCAGCTTGGGACAGCATTTCCCTTCCCTGACACCTCAATCTACCCCAGAGCATGTGAGCCCCTTCTTTCCCAGGGGGAAACTGGCCCAGATCAGCCCTGGTCCCTATAACCCCAGGGGGACACCAGCCCCTTCCCCAGCTTTGCCAGTGAGTCCGCTTAGCTGCCTGAACCTGCAGCCACGCAGCCCTGCCCTTGTCCCACTCACATCATTTCAGGGATGATTAGCCAGGGATATGATTGGCAGAGTGTCCCCCAACACCAGCAAGAATGGGCCTCCAAGGACGCCAATCCACCACAGTGCTGGTACTGCCACCACCATGACATGGCACACGGGGCCAGCAGAGCCTGCGGTCTCAAAGAAACACATGTTCCCTCCTGCTAAATTCCAGCTTAATTCTCATTTCCATTGTGTTATGAAACACATTATGTATTGAAACTAAGTCAACAGTTGTTTGCATTTATGTGTAAACACAGAGAATATTGAGACCGGAGCCAGCATTTTATTTGCATCTGAAATGCTGCCTGCACTGCCCTCTCTCCCTGGCTCTTCTCCATCCCTGCAGCTAAAGACACAAGGATGCAGAAGACAGTGAAAGCCAAGACCAGAGCAGCCCAAAAAGCAAAAACTCCCTTGTTTTTTCCTCTTTTTTTAAAAAATTTTTGTGCAGCAGGAGAAGAAACATCCCTTTAAACCCCCATATTGCACCAACATGCACACCCCTTCATCTCAGGACCAAGTCGAAACTGCTTCAAATTCCCAATGACACGCATATCTTACTGAAACTGCTTTGCATAGCACATAAATATTTATTTGCATTTAATCCTGCAAAGCAAACCTGCCTTGTGGCACATTTCCCTTAATCGGCAGCTCCTGCATCCGACAAAGCACTGAGAGAAGTGGCATCCCGAATTTAGAGCCTGCTTTAGGTGCAAGGAAAAGGAAAAACACCCAAGGCCCAGTACCCACCATCTCTTGGGATGCCCAGGTCAGGACTGGGGTGCCAAAGCAGCTGTAAGGCACTCTGGTTCCTTGTCATGGGGAAAGCAAGAGCCTGGCTCAGGCACCCCATAAATAACAGAAAATAAATACATGTGCATCATGGTTTGGATGTGAGAGACGGATTGATGCTGATTTAGTTCTGGGCTGGTGACATTTCCAAGGGAGATAATACCAGGGGTGGGGTCTGGCCCTTCAAAAAAAGAGATTTTGGGGATTGAAAAAAGGGAGAGCACTTTGTTATAGGGAAGGCAGAGGGCACATGGCTTATTTTTTGGGCTCACAGCTTATATTTTGCACACGGGCTTGCTGGGTTGAAAAATGTGGTCATCCATGAGATGGGCCACAAGGGGCTGCACCACCAGGGATCAGCCTCAGCCTCTCCATCACCCCAGTTCAGGATATTGCCAAGCACAGACCCATATCCAAAGCCCTGTGGAGACCCACACAACCTCATATGCCAGGTAACTTGTAAATACTGATAAAAAATGAGAATTTTCAAACTCAAGTCACCCCAACACCAAAGTGCTCTAATTACCTCTCATTTCAGCCAGCAGGACAGGAAGCAGCACACTCACCTGCATCCATCCCTGCTCCACAGCGATCGCAGTATTCCCACAGGGACCCACAGAGTCTGGGATGCAGGCAAGGAGAGCAGAAGGGAAGCTCTGCCTGGGGAGCCGGCAAGCGCTTAGCAAGGCTCTTTGCTCCACATGCAGCCAGAGCGGGTGAACACAGAGCTACTTCACAGTGGGCAGGTCAATATTTACATAGATTTTATTTTGCCTGCTCTGCCACTGTGCCTCATACTCTGCAAACCTGTTTATAGAGATGGAGCCCCAATATCTCATTCAAAGAAAAATGCTGCTTTTCCCCAAGATGGCAGAAAGCACCTTAACCTCTGCCCAAGGCCAGTGAACTGGGACTGGGAGGAGAAACCACCCCAGCCATCCTACTACGAGAGGCTTTCCCTAGGAGCAAGTGTGATGTTGCATCTCTCCAGCATCTTCAGGGAGCCCTTCTTATAGCCCAAAATCATGACCCCCTGGTATCAGCACCTGCAAGGAAGGGTATTGCTCCATTCCCATGAACACCTCTCCTAGCCCCCATGCCCATCACCTCACTGTCAAGGACATGAAGCACCCTGAGGTAGCAGTCTGGCTCTCCACAGCATCCTTCAAGTTGTTTCAAATACCAAGAGCAATACAGAAACTCGAGCAAAAAGCAAAATCAATACCAGGAAGGAATGTTCTGGGCTTAAATGCCTGTCACAGTATCACTGGGAAAAGCGGGTTAGTGAGGTGGGGAGGACAGAAAATCACTTGGCACCACCCACAGCACACAGAGTTAAGAGAAATTGTGTGTTTGTTTCAACTTTTTCCATTAAGCATCATGATGGCTTTGAGGCAGGGAGCACACAGTGGGGGTGCAGGCTCGGCTCAGCACTCCCCAAGCCTGATCCAACCACAAAGTGTTGTGGGGAAGAGGAAGAAGAGAGAGATCCCAGCACCAAGTCCTGGGTCCCACAGAGGCAATGCTGGTGCGCACCAGCTGCTGCCATTTTGGTCTGGAGGCATGTGGAGCTACAGGCACTTGGGGCAGCCGGCCATCATTAGCTAGTGCCAGGAGGAGAGCCGCCCTCCCACTTCTCTCCTCGCCTGCAGTCCTTACAGAAGACATTTCCCTTTCTGCTCTTCTGGTCTTGTACCTCCAAAGGGCCAGCTCCAGCTGCTGACAGGCATCAGCTTCCCTGCCCATTGGGACAATGCCACAGCACAGCCCACCTGCCAGTTCGGGCACAGATGAGACCTCCATAACATGGGAAAGCCATATCCTGAAGCATCCTTAGCAGGAGCTCCCCACGGCAGAGACAACTCCACATTATTAGAATTTTCAAGTTTAAAATAATAAAGGATGCCTAAGTGCTCCAGTCTAGTGATGGCAGCCCAGCACCAGCCCAGCAGTCCTTTCCAGGAGTGTGCTGCCAGGGATGGGCACAGGCACCCTCGGCCACATGGGAGACACTCTCTGCACTGTTCATCCATCGGCATCACCATGTCAGGTCCACAGAGCACCCAAAGGTCAGAAAGTGGTGAAATATGCATCTTGTTTACAGAAAAAAATCCCAATAAATTAACTAAAAGGCAAAAAAAAATATTTGGGATCCTATGCTGCTAGGGCAGAGAAAAATAAATCGGAGGGAAGAAGTTTACTGGGGAGGAGCTGATGTTCAGAGGACACTGAGATGAGGGGCAGAGCAGAGCCAAGCACTGCCCTCATTGGATGCAAAAGTAGTGGAAACTTTTGCATTGCTGCAATAGCGCAGGAGCCGGCTTTTATCATGGGCAGCCGCACACAGGCATCGACAGGGCTGGATTTCTGCAGGTGTAATTCCCATGGAGATAACCTTGTTTTTCAACAAGCGGTAGCATCGTAAAAAAATTACAACAGCAAATGTGGGAAACAAAGAGGTTTTCAAGAGAGCATATAATCCTCAGAGGGGTGGCATGGGGAAAGCCAGCAGGTGGCTCTCGGAAGACAATGCTAGTGAGATGTAGTGCTGATCTCGTGCTTTCCCACCCTCCAAAGGAACAAACCTTTGAGTAGGTGGGGGGAAAAATTGGCCCAGCTAAACAATAAATATTTGAGGGACTCATGAGGGAGGTGGAATTGGATGCCACTTGCTCCTCCCTGCAGTGGGATGCAGCAAGGAGCCATGAGAAGGGCACAGGTGGATGCTGGATCCATCCCAGAGCCAGGTATTGACTTTGAGAGCTCACATGGGAAGGGAGGAGGCCAAACTGCAATGGGCTGATCAGCTCACGGCACAGGTCACTTACGTGTCTTTTTTTTTCTCCCCCCTCTTTTAAAATAAAATAAATAATACATCTTACACTGATTCTAACAGGTTTAATAAATGTCTAGTGCCCTCTTAAAGGTCACTGCTCACTCAATTCTGCCCGCGGATCTGTACTAAGAGGACTGGGGCACTTGGCTTGAGCTGTACTGTTTCATAGGGGTCCTAATGCCCAGCAGGCTCCGCTCCCAATCCAGTATCTCCCAAGGAGCTGTGGGGCAGAGGTGTAGGGGACTGGCAAGTGCAGTGAAACCCAGCTAACCCTCCATCTTTGATGGGAACAGGCTGCCCAGAGAAGCTGTGGCTGCTCCATTGCTGGAGGTGTTCAAGGCCGAGTTGAATGGAACTTAAAGCAACCTGATACTAGTGGAAGGTGTCCCTGCCCATGGCAGGGTGTTGGAATGAGATGATCTTCAAGGTTCCTTCCAAACCAAACCATTCTACGGTTCCAGGATTCAAGCTCCTGGATGAGCTTTGTCTGGGGGCATAGCGGTGCATGCATTTTGGGGAGCAAAAATACCAAGCTCTAGCTCAGGGTAAAGTGCTGTAATACTACTTAAGAGATTTCTAGGCATTTTGCCCCAGATGAAATTAAATGAAATTAAAGCCCAGCAATGCCCCTAAAGGGTGTGGAGCAATTTATTTCCAGGGATCCTCCTCTAATGAAGCTAATTTATAACCTTGTCAGAAGGTGCAAGCAGGCTTGGGGCATCGGTGTGTCTCCCCTCCCCCCTCCTGCCTTTCCCAGGATGAAAACCTCCAACCAAAATTCCAACCAGAATGTTTCCTTAAGACCCAAACCCCAAAGGCACTTTAAACAAGCAAAGTTCCTCACATATTTTGCCAACACAGCGTAATCCTTCTTCCTAGCAATTACAGAAGTGCTTTCAGTGCCTGGGGAGGTGCAGAGGTCCCTGCTGCCACCACTGCTCAGGTGGGAGCAAGGATGATACTGTGGCGCCCAGGCACCTGGTGGCATCTTGGCGTGTCCTCGCAGACCAGAGCGTTCACCTACATCTGGGTCTCCGCAGCTCAGCAACTTGGTGACCCAGTTTTTGGGAAACTTACCAATGACCTTACCACCACTCCAACAGCCCCACTATGCTCCGACGGCAACTGGTCCTCACCAGTTGGAAGGGTTCAACAGCTCATGCCCCAGCTGATTAAAAGGGGAGAAGTCATAAAAAAAAGCCTTTTCTCCATTCATACCAACCAATCATTTTATTCCTGGGACCAGCAGATGCCAGCAGAAGTAGCAGGGGAGCAGTGGCACGGCAGGCAGCTCCCACTGCTCACTGCAGCAGCACTTCAGCAGATGATGGCTCATAACAACATTGTATTTACCTAAGCAAATTGCTGTATTGTAGCCCTCCAACAATAAAGCTAAAGCAACTAAAAGCAGTGGCTAACTCCTGGGCTTTGACAACCCTGGTGCCAAAAATACATGTATGTATTTTAAATCTGTATAAATCACAGTTTTAGAGGTCATGGTAATACACTGATATTTTTTCCCCTCATACTAAAACAGATGTGACTCACATGCAAGCACAAAGATGTAGGATTCAATGCTTCAAATCCTTTTAAGTGCCATGGTGCAGAGCTGCAGTAGCAATCTGGGTGATGCCACAGGCACAGAGCTCAACCCCCAATCTGCCCAGCCCACTCAGGACACCAGAGACAGCACTCCTCATGGCAAGGACTATCATTCCCTGTCTGCAGCGCAAACAGGGTCTTAGCCTTCCAAATACTAATGCAATACATATAATAAAGATAATTCCCATATATTTAATCATTACCAGAGCTCTGGGAAGAAATGATATTCAGGCGCCTACTAATTAGGGAAACATAATCTTGCCTTTCCTCCAGGTTTTTCTATCCCTGTGTCCTACCCTGCAGTGAAACAAGCAGGAAACCAGCCCAGTGGGAAGGAGCTTGGCTTTGGTAGAAGTCTCAAACAGATCCAAAGCCTATCCTACTGGTGCCGGGGTAGACATGCCAAAATACCCATCCTGCTGGGCTTGGTATCCATCCTGCCATGACCACAACCCATCCTTTAGGATCCCTCTTGTGAAGGTCTAGGAGGCAGCATTTTCAGGGAGAAGCCTACCCTTGCCACCCATGTCCTTCTAGGGTCTCTGCCCTGCAACAGGGTATGGACCAGGAGCTCGTCTCAAGCCTCATCCAAAACCTTTTAGCATCCCACTGTTCTCCCTGACAGCACCACTGCTCCCAGGTTCCCTCATCAACATGACATGTCATGCATACTCCTTGGCACTGAGCCCTTACGAAGAGGCCAGGGTTAATTACTGGCACAAGGACTGCTGCTAATTAGATGCAGGGCTGGGTTTGTCCCTTTCACCCATGTGTGTCATGTCAGTGTGGGGGGCTCTGTCCACCTCCAGGGAGCCACCTCCATCCTGGCACAATGGCCAGAGCTGTCCCCACTGTTCAGGGCCAACTCTCTGGTGCCACCAGGCTGAAGCCCATCAGCAGATGAGCAACCTGGCAGCCAGTGCTCCAAGGCAAGGTCACCTCTTGCCAGCACTAAGGAGTGGGAGGCTTCCCATGCAGGAAACACATCCACACAGATGCAGCTGGAGCTAAAGGCGGGATGTGAGCTCTGCTGAAACCCAGGCACAGAGGCACATTTGTTCCTTTATAGGTGGGTGCAACATCTTCCTCCGCAGCAACCAGATAAAACCACAGAGATTTTCCTCACCCACTGCAAAGGTTTCCATTCCCACTGTCACCTTGCTCTGGAAGACTCCTACTTCATGAAATTTTCCCTAAGCAAGACCAACTACCTCTATGTTCTTCCAATCTGTTGGAAAATGAAGCAGAAGGAACCCAAGGGCTTCTCTGTGGCCACACCACTGGCACAATGTATGGCCGGGATCCCATGCATCTATCCCACCTTGTCCAGGGATTTGAAGAGGGATGGAAAAACCCGCTGCTGGTTATCAGGGCCCAGGCACCCTTCGTTTCTCTTGGAAGAGTGTAAATCCCTCCAATCTCTGTCCACCCATTGTGGGGGGAGGTTCCTCCTCTAGGGTACATCCAAGCTAAGTGGGACACACGATCCTGCCAGCGACCAGCATCTATACACATTACCAAAAAGTTCAAGAAATGCTCCAAAAGTTAAAAACAGTTACAAAACATCCTGCCCACCATTTTTCCCCCCAGCCGTCTCCAGAGGGATCTGTACCCCAAAGCACCCTCTGAGCTCCCAGGTTTTAGTCTGCCTCTGGGGCTGGGGGAGCAGATCAACAGCATGTCTGTGGTACTCTCCAGAAGCCTTTGCATCTATCTGCTCACATGCACTTGGATGGCTCAGAGGCACTGCCAGACCCTGGCATATCCCACAGGGGAAGTCCCCCATGGGCAGGGGACTTCTGGCCTGTCCCCTTAAATCTCCTGGGACAGAGGTCCCAGGCATGCAGGTGGGCATTGGATCACATCCTGGGTCCACATCAACCTCCCCACTGGAATTTGCTCTGTTTGATGTTACAGATTTAAAGAAAACGCAGATGGACATCTCACCCCTCATGTGAGAGGTGCAGATGGGTTCTAAGGAGGGACACGCTGACAAAAGGTGATGTCAACCACACAGCCACGCAGCAGCAGAGTGATGCTGCTCGCCAGTTCCTTGCTCATTCCTCTGAGGTTAATTATCTTCTTAAACAAGACAGACCTGCACACAGCAGAGACAAGGCAATATGAAACCAGAAAACTCCAACAGAAGCCATTTGCGTGCAGGAACGTAAATGCTGCCCAGCACAGCCTGCTTCCAATAAGAGGATTCATGTACCTAGTGCTTTTCTCCACAGCATTCCACCTTGAGGGATGCTCACCCCTGCTCCCACAGTGAGGAGAGCCTTGCTGTGTCACAGGCAAGTCCCTCAGAAATGACCCATTGGTGTTTGTAAGGTGCCATTTGGCAGCAACTCCAGGATGGGACACAGTGTGTTCCCACACCAGTCAATGCCCTAGCTGCTTTGGGGGGGTCTCTCTGGCAGCACACCCCCAGCCCAGCCCACAGCTCCACCACTATGGGGGCACCATATAGCAGGGCCAAGCACCCATCCCAACCCACTTCACATTTTTCTCTCTGGCTTACAACAAATTCAGCCAATGGGGCTGCACTGAGAAATGACACATCAAAACAGTGAGCCAGAAACCCCCAAACTCCCAATCCCTAAAGTCCACCTGGGGCCACCATGTAGTCCCAAGCCTCCTGCAGCTCTTGACTTCGTTTTAAAGACAATGCTTCAAGAGATGTAAACAGAACACAGGCCAGGCTGCCATAGGGCAGAGCAAGGTCCTGGGAAGCTTCACTCCAGTCTGCAAAGAACTGCCACCTCCCTGGCAAACCTCCATCTGGGGCTACTCTCTGCCCCCAGCCCTGATGCTCTGGCCATGATCCACATGGGCACTGGAGGCCCTTTCTATAGCTTCCAGCTGTGCTCTTTCCAATAAATGAACCAATAAATACATATTTAGCTCCTGGACAGCTACCTCCATCTTAGAAGGGGCACCTAGTAGTAGGTCATCTTTTCCTCTCTTCCTCCTTGTCTGCAAGGAAAAGGCTTCTGGTGGTGCCAAACCCAGCCCAGGTGCCTTCAGCGTCTGCCTCTACTTCTCCCAAAGCCCTGAAGATCTGTCATCGCCAGCAAGGTGTAACACAGGCAGATGTAGTTGGAGGGCCAGAAGTAAAGTGAGAACACCAACACAGCCCCTCACCCACTCATCATCCCCTTCCTCAAACCATCATCTGCCACCAAGCCCAGTCATCCTGGAGCTGCAGGACCCATCCACATTTTTTTTCTGTGATGAACCACCACCATGTCACCCACCACAGGCATCTGCAAATGGATGGCAGCACACAGAATAACTGCATCTCTCAGCTGATGAGCTGGGCAAGGCAGGGCACTGCTGCCCAAGCTGGGGACAGCTGGCACTGAGCCCTGCACCCACCCCAAGGGTTAGTCCTGCAGCTGGCCAGAGTCCCTTGCATTCTTCCAGTCTGGCTGCTGGGGTGCAGCCACTGAAATTCCCAAAGGAAGTACAGGAGCTTGATAATTGCCAAAAAAAATCTGAGCTATTTCCTGTGGGAGCAGCAGATGGGAATCCCCCATTAACTTCAGCAATGAGAGGTCACATGTTTTGACCTGGGACTCTGGGTTTTTTCTCTTTCCTCAAAGCAGAGCATCACTTTAGTCATATGTGATGCACATCATGGGGGACAGCCAGACATGTGCCCTCTGCACTGGCCACAAAGCTCACCTTCCTTGTTACCTCCTGCCACCTGCAAGGACGTGCCAGGCTCCTGTGACAGTACCAGCCTGCCTGCAAGGGCACCGTGTCTCTCAGCCAGGCTGGTAGATCCAGGCTGCTAAGCATGTCCCTGAGCAGGTTCCTGCTTTCCTGTCCTGGCTTCTTATTAGCAACCCTGAATGAGCAGTGACCAGTGGTGGCACCAGCAGCTCCTGCAGAGATGGGAAAGCCCTCTCAGGAGGGACAGTGGAAGCAGGCAGTGGTGGCCACCACAGCATATTTCTGGCATCACTCCTCCACTTCAGCAAGCACCCTGGGATGGCAGCTAACTGGCCCTTTCTTCTGCCTGCACAGTGGCAACACATCCCAGGCAGGGCTCACCCCAAAAACATGGCCTTGAGACGTGACACCAGCTCAGAGAGCCATGGTGCATGGGAAAACCAGCAGCACAGCCCCAAAGCAGGGCACCCTATCCCTTGGTGGTCACTGGGACTCTGTCTCTGCAGGGCTGAAGAGAGAGGAGCAGGGGATCTGCAGGTGCTCAGAGAGCCACGCTGCCCCGATACAGTGACCCTGACATTAAACTGGATGCTGACATTGCTCTGATGGATGCACATGCTTGCTGTGCCAGGGCTTGCTGCTCCACCTGCAGCAGCTGCAGCAGAGGCACTGGGACATGGCCTTTAGCACCCCAACCTCTAGGGTGCTGGTAGGGTCAGGTCTCACCCTGATGGTCCCCATAAAGCTTTCTCATTTCAGAGCAAGTGCTGCAACAGTTTTCACATAAGGGGATTCCATGGGTTCAGAGGGGCAACAACTGATTTAGCAGGTCTGGCTGCACTCTCGGAGACAGGAGACAAGGGATCCTGTGGAATTAAAGGATTATTCCCCAGCTACAGCACTTCCAGCAGCTCCTTCAGTGGGACCAGTGCAGAGAGCAGACACCCTTAAGCCAAGGGTTCCCATCACACAAGGCTCCATGCTGATGCCCTTAGGCAGTTCCGATGTGTGGAACTTACACACTGGCAATGGATGTAGTAGTAGGTTGGGTGACCCACCCCAAAATGCCCATAGGACCTAGCCCTATGGCTGTGCTGCGCTGCTTGGTGGCACTGTCACCTCCTGAAATATCTTGCCTGGCTGTGCCTGGCACCCGCTGCAAACAGTCAGGATTACTCGCACAGAGCCACTGGGTCCAAGCTTGCTCCTGCACAAGATGCATTAATAGGATCACTCCAATTTACAGCTTATCCCAGATAAACCCACTGCCAGGCCCACGCACTGCAAGGACAAGGGCACCCAATCCCCAGGGAGCGACTTTCTCCCCATCACAGTCATTCCTGGGCACCGAGAATCCTCCACTTGCCCTGGAAGAGGATGACTGTCCCTACAGCCCATGGGCTGCAGTGCCAAGGCCAGTAATAAGCCCAGCTGAAGCCCCAAGTGCTTTGTCAGCTAAACACTGTGTTTCTATTTCCAGCAGTGCTGCCGCTGATCCCCACGCCGTTGGAGAGGAGGCAAACTCTGACAGTGCCCCGCTTCCAGCTCCTCTTCCTGCCTGGCACCATCAGACACAGCCAGGGCAGGTGGTGGCCCTGGAGCTGCCTTCAGGATGTGGGACACCAGTGGTGTGGTGCACACCGAGGGCCAGCCTGACATCCCCTGTCCAACTACCCCAACACCCCTACCAGCCCAAATGCTCCCTGTATCCCCCCCTGCAGCACTGCCACCCCCAACCCCAAATGCTCATCCAGTCCTACTGGCATCTCCTCAACAGCCCCTGTAGACCCCACCAACCCCAAGCCCCGTTATCACCCCCAGCATTGCCCCCACCAGCCCTAACGGGCCCCCAGCCTCAATGAACCCTAATATCCCTAGCATCTCCCTCAAGAACAACAGCTCGGCAATATCCCTCCTAGCCTTAATACCTCCAGCATCCCGGCCAAGCCCTATTGCCCTGCAGCATCCCACAACACTATCAGCCCCCAGTTTCCCTATTGTCCCCCTGCACTCTCCCACACTGAAGAACCTGGCATTCCACCCTCAGCATCCCCCCAGCCCTAATGAGCTCAGCACTGAGCCCAGCACCCCTATTACTCCTCCTACACCCCCAC
>VWZD01013066.1:78447-95509 GCA_013396695.1 Sakesphorus luctuosus
GGGGCGGGCGGGCGGGGGCCGGGATGGAGCCGCCTCCCGCCGCCTCCCGCCGCTTCCCAGGCGGAGCCGGTACAACCCGATGGGGCCTAAAGGAATGAAAAAAAATCCGGGGGGGTGTTTCGTTTTTTTTTCCCCCACACCTCGAATCGGGCAGGGAACGCAGCTCTTTGTTCTGTAATCCCAGTAAAAGTGCCAGCCATTCGCCCCGCCGCTAATCCCAGCCCCGCGCAACGGCTGCATCCATTGGCTGCCATTTACACACGGGATTAACCAGCCCGAAAACCGGGAGGGGGGGTTTAGGAAGGCGGGGACGAGCTCTGGGAAGTCCTTTACGCCGCGCTGGGGCCGCGCCGACACCCAGCGCAGCGGGTTCTGGGGGTGCTGTCGGGACGTGTCGCCACCTGCTGGTGTTGGTACGTCAGAGTTCGGCTCGGTTTGACATGGTGTGGTGAGGGGTTGGCACGGCTTGACCCGGCGAAACATGGAATGGCACAGAATCATAGCATCACAGAATATGCTGAGTTGGAAGGGACCCACAAGGATTATCGAGTTCAACTCCTAGCCCCCCACAGGACCATCGCCAAGAGTTACACTGTGTGCCCGAGAGTATCGTCCACATGTGTCTTGAACTCTATCAGGGCATAGTGCTGTGACCACCTCTCTGGGGATACTGTTCAGTGCCCAACAACATTTTTCTAAGATCCAACCTAAACCTGCCTGAAACAACTTTAGGCCATTCCCTCAGGTTCTGTCACTGATCACCATAGGTCATCTGCTCCTCCTCTGCCCCTCCCAAGGAAGTTGTACCTGCAATGAGGTGTCCTGTCAGTCTCCTATTCTCCAGCTGAACACACCAAGTGCCCTCAGCCACTACTCACACACTGCCCCTCAAGGCCCTTCCTCATCTTTGTTGCCTCCTTTGGACACTCTTGAATGGCTTGATATCTTTCTTTACAGTGACCAAAAGTACACACCATATTGCAGGTAAGGCTTACCCAGTGCAGAGCAGAGCGGGACAATCCCCTCCCTGGCCTGGCCAGCGATGCCGGGTCTGATGCCCCCCAGGACAGGGATGTCCCTCCTGGCTCCAGGGCACTGCTGACTCGTGGCCAACCAGACACTGAGCAGGACCCCCAGGTCCCTTTCCTAGCACTGCTTTCCAGCACCTCATTCCAAGTCTGTCTGGGCATCTGGGGTTGCCCCATACCAGGTGCAGAATCCATCACTTTCTTTTGTTGAACTTGCTATGGTTGGTGATTCTCAGCCCTCTGATCTGTCCAGATCTCTCTGCAGGGCCTCTCTGCCCTTGAGGCACTCAACAGCTCCTTCCAGTTTTGGCACATCTGCAGACTTGCTCAGTGTCCCTTCCAGTCCTGCATCCAAGTCATTGATGAAGATGTTGAAAAGCACAGGGCCCAGGATGGAGCCGTGTGGAACCTCACTAGTGACAGGTCACCAGTCTGGTGTCACCCCAGTCACTGTCATCCTCTGTGCTTGACTTGTGAGACAATTGCTCACTCCCCACATGATGTGTTTATGCAGCTGTGGGCTGGGCAGTTTGTCCAGAAGGATCTTGGGAGAGACAGGATCAGAAGCTTTATTGAAATCCAAAAAGATCACATCAACTGGCTTCCCTTGATCAACCAGATGGGTTAGCTTGTCATAGAAAGAAATCAGATTTGATAAGCAGGACTTTCCTTTCATGAAGCTATGCTGGCTCTGACCCATGACGGCATTGTGTCTTAAGGTGGTTTTCAATATTTCCAAAAATAATATCTATAACTTTAGGAGGCACTGAAGTGAGACTGACAGGCCTGTAGTTTCTGGGGTCCTTCTTCATGCTTTTCTTGAAACTTGGGACAACTTTTGCCAACTTCCAGTCATCTGGGGCCTCCCCAGATTCCTAAGACCAGCTAAAAATCATCAAGAGAGGGTCTGCGATGATATCAGCAGCTCCTTGGGGATTCTTTGACTAAACTTATGAGGCCCCATAGATTGTTATTGGTTTGGGTTGGAAGGGACCTCAAAGATCATCTCATTCCAACACCCTGCCATGGGCAGGGACACCTTCTGCCAGCCCAGGTTGCTCCAAGCCCATCCAGCCTGGCCATAAACCCTTCCAGGGATGGGTCAGTCACAGCTTCTCTGAGCAACTTGTGCCAGGGCCTCACCAGTGTCTCTTCCCCTCATAAGAATTCCATTCCAATGTCCAATCTAAACCTGCCCTCTGTCAGTTTGAAGCCATTCCCCCTTGCCCTGTCAAGAGCCTTTGTCCAAAGCCCCTTTCCAGCTCTCTTGAAGCTCATTTAAAATCCAGAAGGGGCTCTAAAGTCTTCCCAGAGCCTTCTCTTTTCCAGACTGAAGAACTCCAGCTGTCTCAGCTTGTCTCTGGAGCAGAGGCATAGCACAGCTCAGCTCAGCACAGTCTGTCCCTGCACAGCTCAGGTCTGCATGTCTTGGCTTAGCACAGCATGGTGTGGCCTGGTTTTACACACCTTGGCATGGAACAGCATGGCTTTGTACAGTCTTGCTCCACATAGTTGAGCTCAGTATGGCTTGAGTCAGCATGGCTCAGCACAGCACAGCACAGACTAGCTCTGTGTGGCACAGTTTCACATGGCACAACACAGCTTGGCCTGTCCCAGCCATGTCTGGTGGCACAGGGGCCAAAGCCTCATTTGCCAGCTGGGAAAACAACCCACCAGGAGGAAGTGATGCTTTTCCAAGTTCTTTGCTGCATGTTAATGACTGGCAAATTAAAATGAATTTATTGAAAATAACTGGACAGTGTTTTAACCTCCAAAGTTTCAGAAGTGCTGACAGTTTTCCCTGGAAGCATGCTTTAGGCAGCTACTCCATTAGCAGCATTTTGGGTTAAATAAGTGATGATTTATTACCTCTCCAGGACCAAGGGGAGAAGAAAACATTTTAGGAGGAAACACATTTTTTCCAGTTTCTGGAGGAGCAGGAAAGCAGTTTTTTGCTGCCATCAAGCAACATGCAAGCACCTAGCACCCTCTGCATTCCTCCTTCTGTCATCAAGTCTGGCAAACTCATTGTGCTGGTAGCAGCAGACTGGAGGCTGTGCAGGATCCCAGCCAACCCCAGTAGGTTCCCAGTAGGAATCCTTGGGGCCGGACGGGTCCCACTGGGGTGGTCAGAGTTGGTCCTTGTTTCACATCTGCAGTGCCTGGGAGCATAAATGGTGTGTGAGAAAACACTAGCTGAAAAATTAAATGGCAGATCTTGCTCTGAAGAAAGAAATCAGAGCATCTTTTGGTTAATTATCTTTAAGCCAGGTGTCCCACCCCCCAAAAAAGCCCCAACCACCCACCAAAATTAATTTAATCAGGTCACCAAGTACAGGAGTCAAGCATGGGGGAGATGCCTGTACAGGACAGGCAGGTTCCCATGTCCTGGTCTTGCTGGAACTCTCCATGACCCCCTGGGCACACTGCCTGCCCAAACGTGTGGCCCCTCAGTGGGGAAATCTCTGTGAATTATAAAAAGAGGGGGAAAATTGTGCATTTGAATGCAACATCCTGTGCTGTGGCTGTACATGTCCCCTGCTCTGTGCTCTCAGGGCACTGTGGCCCTGCATTGCTTCTGGCAGCAGGGAGAGGTTTGGGCAGTGCTGCAGTTCCCAAGAGGGCTCTGTCTCTGCCGTGCTCGTGGCAGCTTGTAGAGGTCTGAGCAGCATGGGGCTCCTGTCTGCAGCTGTGCTTGACTCCAGCTCGTGCTCATCATTTCTCTGTGGGGCCGAGCCCATACTCCCACCCCATGGGACACTGGGGGATGCCAGTCAAAGCAACGTGAAGGTGTCAGTATTGGAATAATTAAGTGTCCCCTAGGTTGTGTTCAACTCATCACTGCAGTAAATAGGCTGCAAACAACACTTCTCAGAGCGCTCAGAAGGACACTGGCCCTTGGAGGGACCTTGGCAAAGAGGGAGTACAAGGTTCTTTGGACAAACACAAGCAACTGGCTTGATCCAACAGCCCAGGGAAGTCTCCTGCCCTTTGCGTTGTTTCAGCAGAGCCCCTGAGAGCTGGTCCCCATGCTAGGACTCTGGTGCTGAGCCTTGAGGGATGGCTCTGTGACAGCTGGCTTTGGGGGTCCTATTTTGCTCCTCGCCATTGGAAACCATGAGCCAAAATGAGGTTGAAGATCTGTAGATGCCACCTTGGGTCACCAGCGCATAAACAGGGAGCTCAGCCCCCACAGCCAGCAGCAGCTCCCAACAGAGCCTTTGCTTTCGGTGCTGTTCCTGAGTAGGGCTACGAGTGCTTGGGATAAAATAATCCTGTAATTTAGAGAAGAAACCTGGAGAGATGGTGGGGAGGAGAGCAGAGCTCCTTGAGGAGCAGAGCCACTTGAGGAAAGCAGAACTGCTTGAGGAGCTCTTGGGGATGTTGCCAGCTGGGGCTGTCAATTACAGGAGGGAGGTAGACCATCTGGTGGGACTCCAGGTGTTCTGCAGATGTTTCCCTGGAACTGAATCCACACAGGTGAACTCAGCCCTCTGGAACACCCACCCTCTGGGGATGTTCATGGTGATGAAAAGGATGCCTGGTCCAGCTGGGGGACATATGTGATGGCTCAAACATGCTCTTGCAATTTTCCCATGTAGACAGGAACTCACCACAACAGGGTAAAAGTAAGGGCAGGAAATTTTATTTGGGGACCAAAAGAATCAGCCACATATACACATTGAGTGTGAGAGGGATGGTTTAATATGCAATAAAGAAGTTCCTTGTCACAGTACCGACAAAAAAAGGCAACATTGCCAGAAAACAATCATATCTGCAGAGAGATGTCTTTTTTTTTTTCATAATTTGCTAATTAGTGACTGCTGGGCATCACAAGGATCGTTGTTTTCTCTGATATGCTGATTTCTTCTGTCTCGGTGGAATTGGAGATCACAAAAATAAAAGAAAAAAAGAAAAGCTGCTTCTTCAGAAGAGTGAATGAAGAAAAACTTTTAGTAAGGTCAGAATAACTTTAATTGAAAGAATGGGTTTATTTCTTCTTTCCTGAAGGGGTATTATGTTCTTTTGCTAAGCAAATTGCTGGTTAAAGCAACCAAAGCAAAACAAAATGGTTTTTAAATTATAGATCAAAGAGCAGGACATTTCTGGAAGGCTTCTCCTCCCCAACTCACATTCCCAGGTAGGTCTCCAGTGAGCAGTGGGGCCGCAGGGAGCTGGCATCACCCAGAGCAGGGCTAGGAGACGTGAAAACCACACCAGCAAAATCCTGGAGGAGAAAGTACTGGGATCTGCATAACTGGGTGGGAGGCTTTCACGGGTTGGGGCAAGGCAGGGAGGAAAGAACTCCAGCTACCACTTTCACTTGGAGGAGCAAGACTTTGCACCCAGAAATAGGCCAGCAGGTTTGCAGCTGTATTTGTAACAAGTCCCTCCTGCCCCAAACCAGCTTCTATGGGGAGAGCTGTGCTCCAGGCAGCCCGATACATTGCTAATTCTTTTGGAAGTACATGCTAGCAAGTAAAAGCAGCAAGGATTCCCTGCAAAACCTGGGCTGATATCCGTTGATTTCGAACATATTTGTAGGAAGACCAAAAAATGCCTACCCGCTCTCCACTCCCTGCTCACTGGGCCTCAGCAATGGGTTACATTGACCATTTGCTCTGCCAACGTCCACCTCACACATCTCACTGACCACCAAGTGCTTACAGTGCTGCTGTCCTTTCAGCCTGCACTACTCAAATGGTTTGCTTCTGTGCAACAGATGAAAGACTATTCTAACTGTCTTGTGGTCCATTGAATTTTTTCCATCCTATGGAGAGCTGGTGAAGTGCTCCTGAACTAGAGCCTCTGAACAGTGTTGTGGAAGGCAGAGCAGGGAGATTTCCCTGTTCTGACTTCCCCCGTCATTCCCATCTCCATGTCATCAGATAGGAGGAAAAGCCCTTTCCTAAGCTGATGTCACTGGGCCAGTTTTGGCTCATCTGTGCAGGGGATGGAAAATCCTGCACACACACATGTAGGTACTAACATCATCCCAGGGGAAAGCTGAAAAACCCATCCCTTGGTCCCAGGTTCCCCTCTGCAGACTTCAGGCATTCCAAATGGACAGGTGAGGTCCTATCCATGGAAATCCCATGCCATGGGGTGGGGAGGCAGGTGTCAGAGTTATCCCTGCATCATGTTTTAACTGAGAGCATCACCTCCTCCTGAAGGCAAGGGGCTAGGGGGGATGCCAGCCTGAGCCCTGCCCAAGGTCGGGCTGTTATTCATCCATTTTTAATCAAACCTGCAGCTGAGGTTACAGCCTCAGCCTTTGAAATTGCTGCAGAATTTTTCAGTGAAGCTCCAGCTTTGCCCATTGCTGCTTTGAGCCATTGATTGCAACCCCCCAATGCTCCACCCAGCTAAGCCATCCCCGCTGGAGGCTCCATGCCCTTGCCACCCACCTGGTCCTATTCTGGGAATGAACTGAGAACATCAGTTCTCTGCTGGTCTGGAGTCTCAGTGTCAGTACCCCTGTGGCGCTGCTGGGGCACCGAGCTGCTTAGGCTCTTCCAGGGCCAATATCAAGAACAGAAGGCATTGACATTCCTGCTGGCTCTGTGCAGTGCAAAAGTAAACTTAACAACATTATCCACTGCTCTGGTAATTAATACCCTGGATGCTTTTTATTGGAATGAGCCAGGGCAAGGACATGCTGGGGGTTTTGCTCATGGGCTGGACTGGAGAAGTGCCTTCCCCTGGTTTCCCCTGAAAAGGGCTGTGCTGGGTGGAGGCTTGGGGTCTGGCCTGCATGGAGTGCCTAGTGCCCCATATTAGGTGCCCGTGGAGTGATCCCAGCCCTGCACCCACCATACCAGCCCATACATCTGTTCTACCTGCCCAAATGCTACATCTAGTTGCCACACCAGACCCCACTGGGTCTTATCTTAAGCAGGGTGCTTTCAGCATCTTTAAATATGAGGCACAAAATGTTTTCCTAGGCTGTCACCGTGGTCTGCTCAGAGGAGGGAGCAGGCAAGAATGCTCTGCCCAGCAGCACCAGGGATGCCAGGGCCATTTTCTCCAAAACCACTGTATCTGTGGTTGATTCTGCTGCTATTTTTAATATAGATGCCTTGTTGAGATTCAAATGAATGTTTCAAATCCTCACTCCTTTGCATAATTCTTTTCAATTAACACTTCAAAGGTTTGAACACAAGATCTGTACCATTTCCTTGACGAAGCTGACTGAACCTCCTTTCCCCCAAGCTCCCCTGCCACATTTCTGAGGACTAGAGCTGGGTCCATAGCTGTCCCTTGAGTCACCTCTTCAGGAGGGTGATGGCATTTGGGATCAGGCTCTGCAGAAACAGGAGCTAAGGGAGGAGAGGGGGTCGATGACTGCAACAGCTACCATCACACCCCCCCACAAGCAGCTTGCCACACACTGGACAGACAAACAGCTTGAGCTTGGCACAGAAATAATGGTGTTTGAAGTGAAAATGGTCATGGACACTACTCTCATCCCTTGCCCCAGCACCAGCTGCTTCTTTAACATTGTCCCCCACTATGTCAAACAAAACCTCCCCAAAAGGAGCATTCAATCTCCAGGGTCACGTTTTGGTCACATTTCCAACCTTCCTGGCACCCAAAAGACTCAGAGGCACCTTTCTTCCTTCTGAAATTGTACTTTGAAAATAAAAAGTGGAATTGTTGCACAATTTCATTCACTAGGAAAAACTGGAGCTTTTCCTCAGCTATCCCAAGAGCTGGGAATGATAAAAGTCCCCAAGAGTATAACAGAGACACAGACACAAAAGAAGCAGCCCAGACACCCATCCCACTTTCCCCTCCACTTCTGTACCCACAGGTTCTCCCTGTGTTGAATGGGAGGCAGGACTGAGACTCCAAAGAGGAGTGTGGTTCAACACATAGGAAAATAAACTCCAGTTTTAATTCATGCAAGTGCAGAAATTATTAGACACAGGAAAATTGCATAATTAGTAGGACTTAATAAGATACTGTCCCATACATGCAAAAGAAATGGGCTTTTGTTCAGCTACAAAAGCCATTTATTTGCAAATACTCTTAATATTAATTTTTTATTTAGACTGATTTTTTGAAAGTCTCCGATAAAATGAGAAATCTGGACTAAGCATTCCGGTTGCATTTCCGAGCACAGGAATCCAGCTTTGATGTTCCTCTTGATTACATCTTTTTAGAGCCTTGACTGCATCAAATTAAATTCTGATTACCCTGATAGTGCAATAGAGCTTCCAAATGTATTCAGGTGACTTTTTGTTCTGGAAGAAAATTAGCTATTTTGACAAGGATGCTTGTTAGGCAGCCAAGAGATGGGGAGGAAACAGCCCTGCTAGGGAAGCAGCACATTCTCAGCCCTGCTTTCAGCCCTGGGACTAACAGGCTGTGGTGCCCCAGCAAGCCAGGTCAGTGGCATTGGAACTACAGCAGGGAGGGGCGACAGAGGCAGACTCTGCAAAAGCCAAATTACACCTTTGGTGGCTCACAGCTCTCCCAGTACCAGAAACATGGATCATTTTTCCCATCCAGATGGAACATCCCAAAGAGACATGCCCTTGGATGACAGGTCCTCAGAGAATGGACTGTGGGTGCTGCCAGGATATGCTGTTAGAGCAGAGCAGATACATCCATGCAGAGATATCACCTCTACATGCAGAGAGGCCACTTTATGTCTCATCCCTATCTCAGTCTTGGTTTAAAGTCAGCCCTGAATCACTGGTCCAGCTGTGGACACAGACACAGTATCCCAGTGGGATGTGCTCCCTAACATGGATGAGGAAGGACATTCCACCCATGTGAGTCCCCTGTGATGCACAAGGAGCTGGTCTGGCCACCCATGATATCCTCATCCTGTTCATTTCTGTGCAGTAGTGCTGCTCCTCAGCCCAGGTTCCGCTCCATGGCAGGGTGTTAGGATGAAAATAAAGTGTAAATATTATTGTTTGCAGAGATTACCAACTCCCTCACTGTGATTTAGGCATCTTTAAACTTCATGTTTTATTAATCCTCACTGTACAATTAATGGCATCGAAATGTGGTGTCTGCAAACAAAGTCATGCACTGCAGCATTATCTCTGTGCGATACGGTGGCTTGGGCACTTGATTGTAAATATGCACGTTAAGGAATTACATAATGGGACTACACAAAAGATGGAGCTGGAGTCACCTGCCCTGAGCAGGATTCTCATCTCGTATTCTTTGTCTTCTGACCCTGAATAACTCAGGGAAAACTCATTGGTTTTTTTCCAACTTTGCTGGATAAATCATCCTGTCCCCAAAACCTGTCTTTTCCCAGTAAGTCTCTCTCCAGGAGTCTTGGCTTCAAAAGAAGACTTTCTTGGTGGACTGGCAGCTGCTGCAGGGACAGCTCAACAGCTGTCACTGGAGCAAGCTCTTCCTTGACAGCCAATATGGGATGATGGAGTTGAGGGTCACAAACCTCCTTGAAGCCGCTGCTCAAGGCTGAACTGTGTTAAAATCTGATTAGTGAGCAGTGCCTCTGCCCAAATTAATGAGACCATATGCCAAAGTGTACTAATACAGATTTTATTTAACAATAAATGTGAGATACAGAGAAAGAAATAGAAAAGAGAGCAGAAGAGAGAGACATCAAGTAGAAGGTAGTCACCACATGCATATCTAGCAGTCTCCTGTTGGTCCTACTTCACCTGAGGCTTCTTAGTGGGGGACAATCTCAGAGTCATTCTTGAGGGATACCACCTTGTGTTGGTTTAAAAGTAAACCAGCAGGAGAAATGAACCCAACACAAAAGAGATTATAAGTCAGAGTTATAACTTAATAACAATATCACTATGAATGCAATGGCACAAAGAGAAATTTGTTTTAACCCACAAAACCCAGAAGTATAACCTAGCACCCTGGGGCACAAACACAATGGTGTTCATAAGCCCCTGTGCTGAGACCCACGTGGTTCCCCCAAGTCCAGAGTAAAAGGAAGTGAGAAACCTCTTAGGGCAGATGACGGTTGCAGTCTGGTCGAGAGTGGTGGTCTCTTCCTGTTGAGTTCTGGTCCTCCTCTGCATCTGACAAGTCGTACCCCAGTCCCCAAACCCCCCAAGATTATATACCCTTAGGTTCAGGTGGGAACGCCCAGTACCTCTCCCAGGGCAGGGAGTTCCACAATGGGTGATCTGACTCTGTGAGTTCTTGGAAACTGAATCGGGAAGCGGCTCCCGGAATAATCCAGACACACGCAGGAGTGGTGGAAAATTGCCAAAAGCCTTTACTTCTGCTTGGGGACTGGATTTAGGGACAAGGATAAGGGAGTGGCTTGGCAAAAGAGGTGTAAACTTGAGACAGGTTCGACAATGCAACAGTCAATAACTTAATACAACCAATAGCAAAACACTTAAGGGTTGGCTCCAGGGAGGGGATTCCGAACCGGTGGAAGGGATGAAACCACGTGGCAACCGCGTGGTGCTAGCGTGGTCATGGTGGCTGCAACCTGCCTCTGCCGGCTGGCTGTGCTTCTCTGTCTGGCCGGGACCTGTGCCGCAGCCTGGCACCGGTCCCCCAGGGCCGGCACCAGTCCAGCCGGGGCTCCTGCTACACCACACAGCCTGCCACTGGGGGCCCTGGGGGCTCCACGACCTGCACAAACCCCGCTGGGGCTTGTGCTGCCCATGCCGGCTTTTACGCAGCTGTTATCTGCAGCGGCATTGTGTGGCACTGCTATCTCTATACTTCCAACGCTCCCCGGGGCAGTGGCACCTCCCAAGGCGCCGCCACTGCCAGCCACCCCTGCCCGCACATGCAGGCCGGGAGGGAGGAGCTCCTCCAGCGGGGGCAGTCTCAGACCCGGCGGGGACTGGGTAGGGTCCCTTGGTGTTGACATCGCAACACTGGGACAGGACCTCACCAGTAAGCTTGCAATGCAACACAAACTGACAGAACCAGGTTAGAACAGTGCAAACTAAACCTAAACCTCTGCCTCTGTTTCTTCCTTGACTTCCTGGGAAGGTATATCCACAGTGAGTCATGGCGTATTTTTGAAATTGTTGATGGCCCATTAGCAGACATACTGCCTCAGGCTGGCTGTGGAAGTGCTAATGACTTCCTAGAGGGGAGTTATCACAGCTCTTATCTCACAGGCTTCTTTAAAAACCAGCGTGCATCCTGAGGGGTCAGATGTTCCCTGGGCAGCTGCTACAAATGGTCCATTGTTAACAGTTCATGAGAAATGACATAGAGGGTTTCAGAATACACAGTTTTGGTCACACCCACACAGTGATAGACTGGTCTGGCTTGCTGAACTAGGACACACTTTTATACAGTCGACGTTCTGGTTATCCACAGGGTGGTTGCAGATGCCGTTCCTGTAACTTGAGGTGATATGTGTATGAGCAGTTGCTTCCTTTTCTGCAGTTTACCACAGTGGAAATTTTTGTATAGAAGCATTAACCAGGATGTGCTGACCAGGTCTCACCTCTGCCACACCTGGAATTGACCACTAGGTCACATGCTTTCCTGAAGCTGCTGAGGTACACCTTGGGGCTCTGGGGCCTCTGCAGCAAGCCCACCCACATCCTGGTGTTCCTTCAGGATTGGCAGAGGACCACTAGCAGGAGAAAGCCCAGCACTGCTGGGGCAGATATACTCCAAGCACTTGCCATTGACATGCACACCATGTTTGCAGTGACACAGCAGTGTCTCAATTCAAGGGAGGGAGGTGAAAGTGAAGTCTCCCTCCTCGCAGCTCCCCAAGGTTTGCAGAAGTGATACCAGGGCAGTCTGCAAGTGGCCAAGACAGGGAGAGACATGAGCTCCCCAACCACTCTGGGAGGAGTGCCTCCTGTCCTCAGCCAGTGGGTCCTGGGATAGGCTGTGAGCATCTGCTGGGACACCCATGCCTGCCATCCCCTGCCCTGCTCTTCTGTCAGCCCAGCAGTGACAGAGGAGGGCTGAGCTCACAGCAAGGGCAGGAGCGTGCATGTGCAGACCAGTGACAAAAAGAAAAGCCAAAGGCAGAAGAGAGTTTCCATTAGAGGCAGTCAAAAGCTCAAGAGCAGCAAATTACAGGATTTCTATCATGATGCCTTTGGGTTGCAGGACACAGAGGAGGCACAGAGCCTTCACTGCACCTATCAGCATGGGAGGCACATGGGTATCAACAGTTCTTGCCAGGAGCAGCACTCTCTTTTGTACCCAGCAGTGTTTGTTCCCAAACTATGAAGGAAAGAAAATGGGAAATAATGTTGGAGACTAAACCAACATTAAAGAAGAGGAAGATGGAAATGCCTCATGATTGACAGTACTCTGAGGAACAACTATGAGCAAACACTTGTTCCAAAATCTTGTCCAAACACCTGCGCTACCCTTGCTTCTGACAGGGGGCAGAGGAGTGACAAAAAGGCAGTGATGCATCCTAAACCCTCCCCTTCCCTTCCCAGTGCCAGAAAGACAAAGGTGTTCAGGAAAACCTAAGAAGCCAGAAAGGAACATGTGGACTTGGGAGGAAACAAAGACTCTCCATTTACCCAATGAGAGAAAGGAGAAGAATACATAGGGAGAAGGAAGTGTTTCAACTCATCCACAGGTAAGGGGAAACAAGTTGTCCCAGCTGTTAGGAACACACAAAATCATCATCACACACACAAATGCTAAGCACAGCCCTCACTCTTCCTTACTTCTGCTCAGCCACAATGTGGTTCCCAAGGTCAAAACTCCTAGTTTATCAATGATAGCACCGATTTTGTCCAGAGTCCCACCCTTTTTGTCCCCGCCTGATGGGTTTGCTGCTCCACCTTGCTGCTTTATGGGATTTGGCAGTGGGTTTATGCCATGGGTACCCAAAAGAAGGAGTGCAGCCAAGTCTCTCCCCATGTTACAGGAGATACTCTTATGCTTTCAGCGTGGCTGTGCTGGCATCACACTGTACAACACAGCACCTTTCCACCCATGCTGTAAGCAAGAATCACTCTAAGAACCCATTCTTCTATTCCTAATCTTTACATTTAATAGTATTTAAATCCCATGTGAAAAGGGAAGGTTTGGGAAGGTTTGGGAAGAGAAGGCTTGGGAAGGAAAGGTTTGGGAAGGGAAAGTAAGGTTTGGGGAGGGAAGGGGAAGGGAGAGGAGAGGAGGGGAGGGAAGGGAAGGGAAGGGGAGGGGAGGGAAGGGAAGGGGAGGGGAGGGAAATGGAAGGGATAAGGAGGGAAGAGAAGTGATAAGGAGGAAAGGGAAGGCATAAGGATGGAAGAGAAAGGATAAGGAGTGATGCCAAAGGGGTTTCTGAGTTTTCATTTTTATAGATTTTAGAAGTATTTGTAGCTGTAGCAAAGTAGATTTTTAGTATGCTAGTATTCTGGCAACCTAAGTTCGTTGTTNGGGAGAGCATGGAGATGTCATCATGTATTCCTAAAAGCCCTAAGCCTGGACATTAAAGAATGTACCTTTTTATCTTATCCCACGTTAACTTGGCTCGGAGTCCTGTTTTTGGGTTCTCTGACGGCATCAGGAGGGAAGGGAAGGGATAAGGAAGGAGAGAAGGAGGGAGAGAAGGAGGGAGGGAGGATGATAAGAAATTGTATAAATAAGACACTTTAGCTTAAATATTTTTAATTTTTTTTAGCATAACTTCGGGGATTTTAGTTATGAGATTTAAGTTTTGATTAAGGGGCAGGCTTTCTGGCTGTACATATGAGAAAATTTTCAAGCTATGGAACTCACCACCTGAAAATGTTTCTTATTCCAGATGCTACAAAGCCTAGCAGAAGCTAAAATAGAACTTAATTCAAGGTTATCCAATCAGAAATCAGCTAAATCAGCTACAGAACTGTTAAAACAAGCTAGGGGCTTTCCAGAGTAAAGCAACAGAACAGACCAGGTGTCCAGTGGAGAGCTTAAAAGTTTAAGCGAAGAAGAACTGCTGAAATGACCACCTATTAGGCTGAAGAATAGCGAGATCCCTACTCAAGAAAAACACTGCGCAAGTGCAGTTCAAAGCGCTGCCTCAGTTACGCCCATCTGTGCATATGTATAAAGAATTCCTGCTTACTTCATGCATTCCTCAGTCCATTGCTTTGCATATGTAGTAGAGTAGTTCATAAAATGTGTAAGCTGACATGGCATGGGAGGAGGAGCGGGTCATGCATTGCTAACCCCTCTCTCCCCACTGGCGTTAATAAATCAAATACCTGCTGCTTAACAGAGCAAAATTCTTTGAGCAGTTTTCTATCAACTGGGATTTACCAGGAATTTTGGCATTATTTCTGGCAAGTCTTGCAGGCGCAACATGGTTTTCTCTTCTTGGTTGCAGACTCGTTGAAGTTTGGACCCCCCTTAGGCCTGCCCTGAGAGTTGTCGGAGGGTTTCCTCGCTACAGTGGATCACCTGCAGGAGTAGACAAGACTCCTCTGTCTGAAAACAAGGTACTCATTTTCCTTTGTGTGTTTGTCTGTCTTACTAACTGAGAACTAACTCTGGTACCTTGGTACCACTTATGGTTCCCTTAAGACTGTGAGAGACATCTCCTGCAGGGTGCTGTATCGCATAAGGCATTTCTGAGTGGATACAGTTGGTTTGATTTTTTTTAGTTTTTTGAGCTGTGGTACCTTCAATTTGCATCCGTAACTCAGAGAGAGATGTCTCCCCACTGGTGCCATGTCACAGGTGAAATTCCTGATGTTGACACACATTTGAGTTGATATTGGTACGTTCCTGGGTGGTGGTGGTGGGGCGGTTGGAGTCCCCTATTTGGTTCTAAGTGATATTCGACTTTACTTGGCTTTGGTTTCAATGATGTACAGTTTGGATCTTGTTATTGGGCTCACAGTAATGTGTGTAATTATTGTGATTTTGTGTTGTGTCCTTTGCTTTAGAGCTGACCATTGTAGCGGGATCCCTCGTCTGCCTTAGGATATTTGAGTTTAGTTGTTGCATTCTGTGCTATGTAGTTAAAGCTGGTACTGTTGTATTTTTGGGTAACAGTGGCATCTTGTGGATAGTGTTGTTATTGCGCTGAACTTTTAGTGATGTGCTAATGCTAAGCTATTGATTTGTCATAGTTATCGATTCTGTGGTGTGTTAAAGTGCAGTTACATTTGAGTTGGTGGGAAAGACTTAGATACATTTTTGGATGTAAAGTACAAAATGGACCCACCGAGTTGGAAGATGCTGATTGGAGTGGAGGGCACTAAGAATTACAATGAGAAATCCAGCAACAAGAAATAATTGTTGAGATAGTATGCATTGTACATGGATAAATAGAGCATTTAAGGTGAAAAGGGTTTGACCCACTGCTGATTGAATACATTAGTAACTGGGAGCCTGCATGGGATTGTGACTCCCAAATACGCTGGTATCTTACTGACTAGAATAGTTCAAGAGTTTTATTGAAGTGCATGAATAATGAGCAATTAGAATCAGTAGCAATAGTTTCAAACAATCAGCAAGCTAGAATTAAAATTTGTCCTTATTGTCCTTGATAAGTGAAAACGCTGCAAAAGAACTGCTAAGAGAAGTTTTTTGTATCCGTTAGCAGCAGGTATTTATTTCTGCACAGGAAGCAAGGCAGAGAAAAGGCCGCAAAAGCTTACCCAACAGGTGTCAAAGCAGGCTAATTTATACATTTGAACATAAGTGATTACAACATCTCATTACATATTGATTACAGGTGGGGGCTGGGCGGAGCTAGGGTGGCGTTTTCTTCTGGCATCAATTTTGGGGAGGGGTCCTTGTGTTCTTCATCCCCAAAAGAAGGGTCCCAGTAAGTCTTCCTCTCTCTGACCCAGCTTGCTTCTTTTCATAGGTGACCCAGCCAAAACTAGTAGAAAAAATCTTAGCTAGCTACCATTTTGCTCTATTCATATGTCTACCACTACCTGATTAATCGGCTCTAGGCTACGGTACAATGAACTCAACGATGACCAAGTCCTGGTAAAGAGAACAGAACATGCTTAGTGATAAAGATGGAGGAAACAGGCCTAAAACTTGGGGAGGGGGTTTTGGTATTGGCCTTTGTTCTTTCTCAGTCCCCCGTTTTGTTTTGAAATTCATGAATTCTTTCATGGAAATCCAATTCTATTGAATTTTGATACAAATGTACTATTGCCAACATCATTTGTATTTTTCTGACTATGGTTGTCAATTTGTACCATAGTCACATATTGAACAGTGCTAGCAAGAGCATTGCTGCCACTATGGCTATGATTGGATGTATTAGGAAGTTGAAAACTTGTGTGGCAGTGGGTGAATAGCCTAAAAANAATATACTTGTGATTTGGTTCTAGCGTAAGGAAGCATTTCAAAGGTGCATTCGCTTTCTTCAGTATTTAAGCACAGATCTTCATTTTCTACTACAGTATTTTCACAAATGTGCTCTAACTGTCTTTTAGGGATACAAGCCTCAGTACTGATTGATTGCTATTTGCTTTTGCTTTGATCATAACTTGCTAAATACATTATGGCCTATGGGTCTCACAATGACATTTTGGTGTATAGCTCTTAGAGTTAGAACAGGAAAGATGGTTTGTTCTTTGGCTGCACTGATAGTGAGTACATAAGCCTTAATTTGCTGGTGTTGTGAGTTGTAAGTAAAATTTACTAACTGCTACCAAGCCTGGTGATTTTTCTCAAACTGAGTAGTAGAACTCTTTCTTGCTATTATTTCTCTTATTTCTTGGGGCAGTATTCTTGATGTTTCTTCTCTGAATATTTCTGCAGCCACAGTTTGTACCTATTGCTGGGTTTGGATGCATTACATAGAGAGTGCAACTTTCTTATTGATGCCAGCAGTGTAGTCAGCAATTTTGGTAAGGTCTGCAGCTGTGTGATTGGCTACTAGTGTTAATAGTTTGACTGCTAGTGATTGTGTTTCTGCCAGGGTGAGCAAAGATGTTCTTAAGGGAATCTTAAGTTTTCTTAGATCAGAAGTGACAGCACCGAGTTTTTTAACTAACACTTCTTGATCTATAGTATTTAGGACACTTAATGCTGTGCTAAACCATCTAGCCACATTTCTCTGAATCCTGTTGTGTGATCTGACTGCTAGCCATGCATTCAACATTTGAGGCTCTGCTGTACATAGG
>VWZD01013068.1:1120-11501 GCA_013396695.1 Sakesphorus luctuosus
TACCTCATATTCCCCCCCCCTCCCCCCTCCCCCAGAAAAATCCCTAGGAAATCTCTTTCTTAAAGAAATGGATCATTATACAATATTTACATTTAAAGAGATAGATTTCAATCTATTTGCCACATTTCAAATAATCAAATAAAAATAAATGTTAATATAATGACACAGAATGTCTTATGTAACAGTTTTAACTTTCTTTGAAAATATGAGATGTTCATAAGTGTGAAACAAAAGCAGAAAAAATCAAAGGCAAAAGGAAAAACAAAAGCCAAGATAAAACAAAAGCAAAATAAAAACTAAAATTAAAACCCTCTAATGTCCTAGTTCAGTAGGCAGGACCAGTTTACCACTGTGTGGGTCTGACCAAAGCTATATATTCTGCTCCCTCTATGTAATTTCCCATTAACTGTTAACAATGGACCATTTGCAGCAGCTGCCCTGGGCACGCCTGACCCCTCAGATGTCAGTTGGGTGTTAAAGAAGCCTATGAGATAGGAGCTGTGATAATTCCCCTCCAGGGAGTCATAGCACCTTCACACCCAGCCTGAGGGGGCATGTCTACTAACGGGCCATCAACAATTTCAAAATACGCCATGACTCGCAGAGTTAGATCACCATCGTCGAACTCCTCATGCTGTGGGAGGTACTGGACATTCCGACCTGAACCTTAGGTTATATAATCTTGGGGGTTTGGGGACCTCTGGGACCACTTGTCAGATCCAGAAGAGGATGAGAACCTCAACTGGATAGCGACAACCACTCTAGATCAGACGGCGAACATCATCTAGCACAAGGTTTTCCCTCCCTATTATTTTGGACTCAGGGGAACCTCGTGGGTCTCAGCATAGGGACTAACAAACACCATTCTATTTGTGCCCCAGGGTGCTTCTGTGTTTTATGGGTCAAAACCAATTTCTCTTTGTGTCGTTGCATTTATTGTAATACTTTTATTAAATTGTAACTCTGACTTATAATCTCTCTTGAGCTGGTTTCATTTATCCTGCAGGTTTATCTTTAAACCAGCACACCCATGAAATGAAAACAAAAAGAAGGAAAAAAAACATAAAAAAATTTAAATAAAATTGAAAATAAAAAGAAAACAAAAAGAAGAGAATGAAAATAAAAATGGAAAACATAAAAGGAGAAAAACAAGCAGAAAAAGAAGAAAGAGAAAAAGAGAAAGAAAAAATAAATTGTTTGGCTGTTTAATTTTCTGTTTTGCTGTCTATTTTGAGAATAAGTCATTATGACACTTTTGTACCCAGCTTTCCAAAAATTAGAAAACTGGATACAGACTGCATAATTGTAATTCTGTAGGAACTCACTGTATTGTCATTTGCTTCAATGTAGGTGGAATTGAAGAATATGTGGCCGTGGATCCAGTAAATGATTAATTTTTGAACACAGGACAGGAAGTATAAGAGCAGACTCACTCTCATGAAATATTTGTGTATCACAAAACTGAATTTCAAGAATAACCAAATGTCAATTGCTGTTTTAATGTTTGAGTCTTGTAGGGAAATTCTCAGTTTCATGTGTGTGTTGAACATGTTTTCTTTCTTTATAATTGAAATAATTATTTTTTTTCTGAGTCTTCAGAATTAGCACTAAACTGGATAGGAGAAATAGATTCATTAAAATATCATTAAGGTGATTACAATTCTAGTATTCACTGACTTTACCACTGAGTTATATATTACTGATCTGCCTTGTCTTTAAATGTTTTAGTACCTGGAACATTTCTCCTTTTTTTTCCATTTTAAAATAATTTAGTAAGAATAATAATCTTTTAATGAGGGAAAAAGAGAGTTTGATTTTTTTTATTCCTATGTGATTTCTCACCTGCCTGACTTGTGTGGCTTACTGAATTAATCTACATGAAAAAATGTGTGTTTGAAACAAGTTGTTTCAAATGTTAAATTAATTATAGAATTGAAAGATTGACACATCTAAATATGAAATTTTGATTTACTGAAGGGTCCAGTGAATGCTACACAAATATCAGTCCACAAAATACAGTGTTCATCAGTACCATCTGGCTGGCTGGCTCAAGCTGTTGTAGTAGACATGCACAGAACTGCATAACCTCACCTGTGCTGAACAGATTAGCGTGTGTTCTGGTCCACTTTTTGCCTGACTGATTTGTGTGGGTTCTCATCTGGTATAAGTGCAAACTACTGCTCTCTCTCAAGGGCTTATTTAGAAAAACAAGCAGGGGTTGCTTGAGGAATTACCACTTACCTGCTGAAGGGACATCCCAAATTGACATCAGTAGGATATTTATTATAATGACGACAAAGAGAACTAATTCATGATACAGAGATCTGGACATTTTCTATAGCCTTTGAATGCTCCTGTCAGCAAAGTTCCTCACTGGGGTCATGGCACCACAGCTTAGGCAAATGGCTCCCTTCTACACATGTCACCAAATAGATAGTGATTTATAATTCTAACTTTTTCAAACTCTGCTTAAGATCTCTGCATGTCTGACTGATGAAGTTCAAACAAGTACACTCACTTCTTCACACAGAACAAGATCATAGGCCACTAAATGAGCCTGTTGCCAACCAAACCTTCCGTCGTTAGTCATTCATCCTTTGTGTGGTTATTATGTGTCTACAATCTGTTTTGTTTGCAAGCTATTGTAAATGTATAATTTGCTACTATGACTCAGCAGCCATCAGTGCTCCTGGCAATTGCATATATTTTCTTGAATCAAGCAATTTTTGTAAGACCATATTTATCTTAAGCTTGCTTAGTTCGTTAGCAAAATTGTTGTTAGTAAATCTTTGTCTCTCAGACCACAGCATGGGAAGCACAGTGTGTTACAAATTTTTTCAAGGGCTTTTGCTTACAAAGAACATGGTTTATAACAACATATTTATATTTCNACTAGCATTCTTATCCAGGTCAGTTCTAGAAGAATTACTTTTTGAAATGCAGCAACTATCAGCTGAGGTCAGCTACTCTTATGATATTAATTGTATTCCTTTCTTATCCTGGGTTGAATGTTTCGATGAAGGTTATTTAACAAGAAGGCTGTTAGAGACAAGAAGTATTATGAAGAAAAAGACTATGATGAGATTTTTACATGCAANTTGTAAGACCATATTTATCTTAAGCTTGCTTAGTTCGTTAGCAAAATTGTTGTTAGTAAATCTTTGTCTCTCAGACCACAGCATGGGAAGCACAGTGTGTTACAAATTTTTTCAAGGGCTTTTGCTTACAAAGAACATGGTTTATAACAACATATTTATATTTCATGCACTGTGGGTAGATTAATGATTTCTCAGTTACTTGTAGATTATTTAAAATCATAAAATCTCTCTGAGTCTTCTTTATGGTCTTTTTCATAGAACTAATCCACCTCTTTTAGCATTTTTATAATGAACATAATGTGAATTAACTGTTCAGTCACCAAAAAAACCCACAAACAAACAAACACCAAAAACCAAAACAAAAACCAACCCAGCACCCNTGTCCTGAGATGATGTGTAATTGTAGCACATATTAAGTTTTATTTCTGTGATCTGCTCTCCCTTCTTGCACATGTTTGGCAGCTCCACCTGCAAAGTTCTCCTCTGGACAGTCAACAGTCCCCAACAGTACTACCTTTCTACAATGACAATAAAATATATATCTAATTTCACAGAGCTGTACTCACATACTCACAACAGGAAAAATGTCAAAAAATGAACCTCTCTTTTACTCTTTTGCTCAGTGGGACATTTTCCATTAAAGACTTTCTCATCTAAGTCAAAAAACCAAGAGAGGTCTGCTTTGAAGTTTTGGTATGTTTCTTGCTATGTAGACACAGTATCAAGTGGTATGGTAGAAAGGTGTGAAGGGTGTAAGAAGGGAAACTTTCCAAGTATCTGGAACATAGTCCTCATGAAAGTTGTCCTCTAGCATACCAAGAAATTGACCCAATATTTTGCTTTTCCTTTGTCCTGGGACTATGCCTTCAGTATAACCTTTTGTAAGGAAACCAGTAATGATTCTAATTTACCCAAGAGAAAAACAAAATCAGAAGGCCAGTAGTGAAGTGCCAACTAAACACCCATGGTACTCATCTAGAACATTTTTCCTTTGAGAAGTTTTAGTTTTTCTGAGAGAATGAGGCTGAGGTTGTTACTCTTTTAAGCAGATACAAGCTTTTCTGGTTGCGTTTTGTGGAGCAAGGGGTGAGATTTTGCATTCAGAATTGCCTCTGAGCATTCCCACATTTTTTGTCTAACTTCCATCCTTAAAAGTGGTGGTCTGAATCATACATAACTGGGTACTTCATCTGCTGCTGTAATGGTCTTCAGAAGGCAGCATTAGGAAAAGGGAACCTTGTTTGCTCTAAGTTTTCTCACTGATTTTCATCTGGAATGAAATATTCCCAGTTGGAAGCAGTGCACAAGTAGATTTTCCAGTAATTCATACATTATCTTGTTCCTACGCCTTTTTGAAACTCAAGCTTAATTCATTTCTGTGGCCAGTAAGTGAACCCTGAGCGAATATGTTGCTTAGTAGGCTAAAGACCATGTTGTGGGTAATACACTGTACTTTTTAATATCAAAGTTTCAGTGAAGAAAACCTAAAGAAGCAAAAGAGAAAAGCATGACAAAGGGTGATTTTGATACTGACCTTTTCCGGCATGTTCTCAAATATAGTAGATAAGAAGTTCTCTGGAGATCTGAAAATAACTATGATTTCAGAAGCCATCTGAGACAAGTTGAACACAGACTTTATCAACCATCTGGGAGGCATCCTTTAATGGTTTAAATTTTCTAAATCAAGCTGTTCTTTTCTGGGTTGTTCTTCCTATCTATTTCTACTGATGCCTGCTTAAAGAAAAAAAAAGTGAGAAATAGAGACAAGTTAAGTTTTGTGTTAATACTCTCTTATTAATTTAGTTACATCTTTATTTATTTTGAGCTTAGTTTTTAACAGTAACATCTACTATTGTCCTGAGAACTTAAGTCCATCTTCTAACAGAAATTTGAAGAAGCATTTGATTCTTAACCCATATAACAATTAGTATTCAGGTGTTCAGAGTCCTTCTAATGTCCTTCTAATATTTTAGGCTAAAAACTAATGTATTAGAAGACATAACAAAACTAAAGTCAATGAAATATATTTTGGTTTGGTTTTCATTTTTTGGAGATATCATTCATACATCTCTAAACTGCTTTGCCATTAGCCTTAAAATCCCAGCAAGCTAGCCACAATTGCACAATTGAATCTAGAGTTATGATGTGATTCTCATAAAAAGTATTTAATGTATATTTAGCGCATATATGGATAAAAAAATCTTATTGAAACACAGAAATTTGCTTCATTCTTTTGAAATCAATTCCACAAAGCCATTTTGCATAAATGTAACATTCTGTCTATTCTAATTATGTGGTGCATGGGATGACATTTTACAATAAACTCACAAAATCTCCTTTGATATCATAATTATTAATGTCCCAGAGTAGGACATTATAGCTAATATTTCACTTATCTCAACAATAAATTGCACTTTTCTCTATATGTCTGCTGTAATGTTTGAAACAGAACACTTTCACTTTGCTCATTAACATGTAAATCAGTACAATAACTGAAATTGTTTTTACCTGGGCCTTCCATTGCAGAAAATCTGCCAGGAGTACTTGTATTTTTCTCAGAGCGTTCGTTCCATCTACAAACAGTGAACAGTCTATCTGTAAGGGAATTGCCTCTTCTCTGAAAAATTGCTGTGGCTTGTGTTTTCTCAGAAAGACACACCAAAAGCTTTTTCATTTGAGGTGGCAACAACCCTGTTAATTCCTTTCACCAAGGACAGTTCACCTTTTTTCAACTTTTCACTTAACTTTACAAAGACAATTAAGATAAGTATCTTTATCTTACAGATCCTGCCCTAATTCCATTAATGTAGTATTCTATGACACAGCTACTATTTTGAAATACAGCTCTCCAGGGCTTTAATATTTTAGTGGGCAAAATAATCAACAACTGTTTTCTGAGGAAAAAAAAGAAAGAAATCTGAGGGGTTTTATTTATTTATTTGTTGGATTTTTTTTAAAGTTGTGGTTTTGGAGCTTTTTTGTCATTGTAGCTTTTTTCTTTTTTGCTCTTTCTCCCCAGAATAAACATAAATACTTTTCTAAAAAGAAAGAGAAATCATTTCACTTACATTTAAAAGTGAAAAAACAATAAGAGAAAAGCTCCTTACCTTTGTATACTGTAACTGTATTTTTAACTGATTTTTAATTCACTTCATGATCAGAACAAATAATGATGACCAAGTGTTATTCTGCCCTCACTGGTTTGCTACATGCAAAACTAGAACTACCAGATCAGGGATAATGTCAATTTCATCAACACTCTTTTCCCAAGACAACCTTTACTATGTATTGGTGCAACTTTCTTTCTGAAAGAATGTGAGATTTTTTTTTTTGGAGAAAGATAGGTGTTACATCTGCACTGTGGGGGTTGTTTGTTTTGTTTTTTTTTTTTTTTAAACCATGAGAATTCTAGCAGAGGGACCATTTAAATAGCTGTAGGTAAAAGTAAGAAATACCTTGTATTTAATTAAAATACCTTTTAAAATCCTTTCATAATAAAAATTATTACATTGATAAATTCATTCAAGCAGAATATTAATTTCCACTATTAAAAAATAACTAATGAACCAAATGAATTGTAATAGATGATACAAGTGTGTGCTGGTTTAAAGATAAACCATCAGGAAAAACAAATCCAACTCAAGAGAGACTACAATTCAGAGTTACAATTTATTAAAAAGATTAAAATAAATACAGTGATACAGAGAAAACTGGTTCTACCCCACAAAAACCAGATGTATAACCCAGAACCCTGAGGCACGACCAGAATTGCATTCATTAGCTCCTGTGCTGAGCACCACGTGGTCCCCCCGGTGTGCAAAGTAAAAGGAAAGGAAACCTGATGGTGAGAATGATGGTCTCAGTCAGGTCGAGAGTGGCAGTCGCTGTCCTATTGAGGTTTGATCTTCTTCTGGTTCTGACAAGTCGTACCAGAAGTCCCAAAATCCCAAGATTCTATATGCTCAGATTCAGGTGGGATTGCCCAGTACCTCCCCCAGGGTGAGAAGTTTCACAATGGGTGATTTCACTCTGTGAATCATGGGATACTTTTGGAATCTTTGATGGCCTAGGTTGTTGCAGCTGCCTATTATGTCATTATGGCCCATGGACAGAGATGACACCTCAGGCTGGATGTGAAAGTGCTAAAGCCTCCCCAGAGAGTAGTTACCATAGCTGAGTCATTGGTGCAAAGAGAAAGAAACACTCCCCTATCTCACAGGGTTCTTTAACACCCAGCTTGTAGCCCTGAGGTGTCAGGTGTGCCCTGGGCAGCTGCTGCAATCAATCCATTATTAACAGTTCATCAGAAATGACACACAGGGTGCAGAATACACAGTTTTGTTTACACCCACACAGTGATAAACTGGTCCTGGCGACTGTAATTAGGACAAAGTGGTAGTTACCAGACACATTAATAGAAAATTAATCAAAAAATATGCATTCTTCATCCTAATTTCAAAATAGAAACTGACATGAGGGTGCCAGACTTATTTTATTTTTACTCAATAATAATAAAGTTTACTTCATATGCAGTATTAGAACACAACACTGCATATCCATATTACCCAGGAGGTAAAAATGTAACAGATAAATTTAAAGGCTGAAAGGAAGCAAACTCCAAATAGTAGAATTGAACCTTTGTTGGTGATGATAAGTTATGGAGACTGCTGTTTCAAAGTAGACATTAAGCGCTGTTCTCAGAGTTTTAATTGTCATCTCTGAGAAATGAAAATGCACTACCTAATACTACAAAGTCTGAATGATATGCTGTGCTCCGTATATACATATACATGCTACGGTCTTCGTGCTTTCCAGACAGGATTTCATTACACAGCTCAGTTTGTATTCCATTTGATCTGTGTGAAAATCAGCCTTTTAATCAGGTATTACTAATCAGGGAAGAAGACTACAAAATATAAATAATCTATTTCTGTTCCTTTTATTTCCCAAACTTTCTCTTATTACTGCCAATATTGTGCTAATCCCAAGGCATTGGTGGGTGCTGCAACTGTCACTGACTTCTCCAGCAATCACTTTGAAGTATTACTGGTTTTGATCACCTACTTCAATCATAATCAGAAAATAAATCAAATGACCACAGCAGTAGATAACTATTTAAGTGTATTGCCCAGATAGCACTATTGGAGAAGGGATATTGAAAATGTAAATGTCTGTCAAAATAATTATTTTTTTAAAATTAAGTTAATTTTTTGATACAAGGTTATTAGGGTATGCTAATGACTGAGACAAATGGTGTTACTGGATAAGGAATATTTTCCAAGGTTTTCATACACTAAATGGAGCAGCAGTAGATATCAAGCCTGCCATGTAGATACATTGTGTAGATACATTATTATTGTGACTTTTTCTTTTCCACAGAAGAAATATGGAGAACAACTTGCTGGGATGTTATTAGATGGTCTGTTATTCTTTGAAAATGGATGAAATGCAAGTTGTAAATTGTTTAAATGGAGCATCAGTGATTTACTAGACCTGAGGATGTAGACCTAAAAGCTGTAAAGCATTGATTTAAAGCTTATGTGTTAGCTGCACAAAATAGAAATAGTAGTAGACTCACAAGATTTCAGAAGACAGATGAGTAAAACTATTAAAAAACCCCAACTAACATTTGATGATCTCATTTGACAACTCCTTAAGAGATATCAACATTGTATAAGAAATCAGTTACTGATGGATAAATGGCAACTCCGGTCTAACCCCAACCTGAGAAATGTCTGGATATGCTTTTATCAAGTTGGACTTGAAGCATGACACTATCTGAGCTCTATTTCAACTTTGTTTCTAGTTGATACAACAGAATCCCAGAATATGCTGAGTTGGAAGGGACCCACCAGGACCATTGAGTCCAGCTCCTGGTCCTGCACAGGCCCATCCCCATGTGCCTGATTGTGCAAATGTTTCTTAATCTCAGACAGGCTTCCCAATAACCCTCGGGATGAAGAACCTTTTTCTAATATTCAGCCTAAACTTCCCCTGACACTTCAGGCCATTCCCTTGAGTCCTGTCACTGTTTACCACAAAGAACAGATCAGTGTCTACCCCTCCTCTTCCCCTCATGGGGAAGTTGTAACTGCAATGAGGTCTCCCCTCAGTCTCCTCTTCTCCAGCCTGAACATATAAAGTCCCCTCAGCCGCTCCTCATATGGCTTCTCCTCAAGACCCTTCACCATCTTTGTTGCCCTCCTTTGGATGTGCCCTAATAGCTTAGTATCTTTCTTATACTGAGGCTCCCCAAACTGCACAAGATATTCAAGGTGAGGCTGCCCCAGTTCAGAGCAGGGTGGGACAATCTCCTCCCTCAAGCAGCTGCTGATACTTTGCCTGATGCCCCCCAGGACACGGTTGGCTCTCCTGGGTGCCAGGGCATTGCTGACTCATGTTCAGCTTGCCATCAGCAAGGACCCCAAGGTTTCTTTCCACAACACTGTTTTCCTGCATTTTGTTTCCCTGTCTGTACTGTTTTGAAAGAGAAGAGAAAAAGGTCAGGGTAATTTTCATTAGTTTTCTGTTTGTAATTCCTACATTCATCTCTAAAAGCAGCCAAACTAATTACATTCTTATTCTAGATGAGAATATAACTGTCACATCAGAGTCAAGGAAGAAAACCAGTGTGCCAAAAAAGGAAAAAAAACCCAACCAAACAAACCCCCCAGATCGGTGTCCTTAATTGCCAAATGAGGCAATTACTGTGTTCAAGACACCACCTGTCTACTATTCCCACTTACGTGCATTGTGTTCATGAACAAAGTAGAAGTTGCAATATTCTGTCTCCTACATCATTTAGTACTTCCAAATCAATTGATAAATTCTTATCCATGCAGAGCCCTTAGTCATGTTTTTTCCTCTATTGTATTGGGGTTTTTACTCATCATGAAGGTGATTATGGTAGGATCTTATTTTATAGTAGTGTACTGTGAATAGCCTTTTTTGGCTCTACATCACTTTAAAGTGCTAAATTTTGTACAATGTGTTCTTGTAACTTCTTTAATTTATTTTGTAATTTGCCACTTTATCGAAGTTCGAAGAGAGATCTAATCTTTGCTAAAAGACCCTAGAATTTTCTGGGAATCTGCTGATCCGTTCTTGCAAACACTGATGATGTTAATGTGTGATTCCTACATGGTCGAACAGGGCATTCTAGCAGGACAAAATTGAATCTCTTCAGTTATTAGAATTCAGTTGGACTGAAAATATTTGTATAAACAAATCTCATAACCTACGCATTATCTCTGTGGACTGCTAATGTTGCAGTATGGAAAGAA
>VWZD01013069.1:0-17011 GCA_013396695.1 Sakesphorus luctuosus
ATCTATCTAGTCTAACTGTCTGACAAGTTAAGGGTTACTAAAACCAAATCATTACAGCCGCAGGAAATTATTAAGGGCAAAAACAATTAAAAGACAACATCTATGTCCAGATGGAGGAGTTGGGCCTTTGGTAAATCACTGGGACTACTGAAGAGTCCTCATGGACAAAGCACTGGATAATCTGTATTTAGAGGCTTTATAGGAAATGGAGGAAATAAATCTGAACATTTTTTGTACTTAGTCCTCTTCAACCTTTGTCAGCTGCTGAAGACCACTAAACAGGTACAGATTTCACTTTAATTTTTTGCAGTGACCTCTCTATATTTTTAAAAAATACTTAACATGAAAAGAGCAATCATAGTTTTTATTTGTCTGGAGGGTTCCTTCAAAACGCTCCTGCACACTGCCTGAACAAAGTCTTATGTTGCAATGCAGGTACCTAATAGTGTCATTAATTAAAACTTTAGGAGATAAGAAGGGGAGGAGGCAGAGGGGAGCAGCTTGTGGGTTTCAAATGGAAGGGACAACTTTTTCAGTTCAGCACTACACATAATCATGGGGCTACACCTTCTAACATCATGACTGCACACACGTCTGAAGCTTTCACCCCTGTCTGTTGGAGTCTGAAAAGCCTGAGGCTCTAAGACATGCTTCTGCATATTCTTTTCTCTGGCTGGTCTTCCTATATCATTCCACTTTGAATCTGTAGGAGGGTGTCAAGGAGGAGGTGCTGAAAAGCCCCCAGAAAGCAGAAGGTTCCTAATTTCTTCAATCCAAGCAAGTGTTGGAAAATTCACTAAAATTTTTTTTTGATTTTTCAAGCTTTCAGGAAACTACTGAGTAACACAGTAATTTCTAAAATCTTGCAAAGAAGTTCAGATTATGAGAAACTTTTTGGCAAAAAACAGATTTGGGTCTGCCTTGCCCTCTGCTAGCACAACTGTAAGGTTGGGTTTTTGTTGGGTTGGTTTGGTTTGGTTTTTTTTTTAAACTTTCAACCAGTCCAACCAGAAGTATTTTTGTTTGAGTTTTCTTTGGGCTTTTTTATTAATAATTAATCCTGTTACTGTGTAATTACCTGAATCTAGATCTGTATAACAAGCACCAGGTACTCTGAAAGCTGCCAACATGCAAAATCCTTTTTGTGGGGAAAGCATATCCTGCTTCTTGCGCTCAGGGTGCTCCAAAAATTGAAATATCAAGCTTTTATTAAGTGAAATTGCCTAGTTCAATTAAAAAACATTAATAATCAAGTTTCCCTCCTGTTGTCTCTATCCTAGCATGAGCATCCTCACACTGGACTTCCTGAGGCATTTCTGAGCTGAACTTTCTGAGTTCCAGCTCAGTAAGTCTTTGCACATCCCAAGGAAAAAAAGGAGATTGCAGAATGCTCAGTGCAGTTTGACATGAGTAGATTAATACCTTTTCTGGTGTTTTTTTATTTCACCAACCATTTTTTTTAGCTCAACACCTTTATTCTTGTCATCTTATGTATGTTTTAAAGGACATTTCTCACATATATCGAGAAGCCCATGAGTCAGTATTTTTAAACTTGAAATTAGGTTCCTAGAAGTATACCCATGAATATAAATTCCATCACAGTTTTGGAAAGTGTTAAATATTCTGTGAATGTCACCAAATCAGAGTTTTGAAGTTGAATTATCTTATAATGTATAGCTACTTTCCAAAAGTAATTTCTCTGAAAATTTATAGGGGAGGGATGAAAAATCAGGAATCACTAATCAACAATAAAACTTGCCCAGGTCTTTTACATCATTGCTACTGGTTTTGGTTTTGATGATTGCAATTTTTTTCCTTTTGGTCAAAACTGAAACCTACATGAGGCCTCTGATAAGCAATAACAATGAATTTGTGTTCCTTACACAATTTCTTCTTTACAGAAAGTGCTCTCCTTTTATAAATGGTTTTCACATTTTGAATTAAAAAAACCAAAAACCTATGCCTAAAACTTTCAAAATGGGCAATAAAAATTCACAGCACCTATCCCAGTGATAAAGGTCAAAAGAGGAGTTTTGACTACAGAGTTTATGTGCTTTTCAAATATATTATTTTAAGTTTTGTTTTCAGATTTGAAAAATTTTAGTTTTGAAAATTCCATTTTCAAGAAATTCTGATTTCTTCACCAATTCAGGAAATACCTGTGCCCTGAACAACAATTAATAAACATGCGCTTACTAGAGACATGGTTTTAAATCCCTTCCTAATGAACAGAAACATGTTATTGAAGCTTGCATTAAATATTCCTCCTGGGAAATGTTCTGACCAGGAATGGATTTAAATGCACATAAAACTCAGACACACCTTGTCTCAGATCATACATTTCATGGGAAATCATTATTCCCTCTTCCCAAGCTCTTGGACATATGGGAGGCAGAGAAAATTTTTTTAATTTACACATTAAATAATGTGTAATGAGTAAATTAAATTTGCTTTGGCCTTAAAAAGAGAACAACTAACCCTAATCAATCTGCTCTTTCATTCATGTCCAAGAAACTCTTCCTGAAGCTTCTTCCTGGTTTGGATTTGTTATCTCTGCCACCAACCAGGGACTGAGTCTCCTCACCATTCTGCCACTGAAGTGAGATGCTCTGACTTGCTGGTGAGTAGGATGTGAAATAAAATGTACTGATTAGGATAAACATGATAGAATTCCAGTGACCATTAAGAGCTGTTGTAGACAATTTGGGGTTTTGCTATGTCAAGATTGTGGATTTGGATCTATGTCTGGGTTAGGTTGGATGTGTTTTGGGGTCTTTGCATGTTCTAAGTACAAAGTAACTTCTGTCACGCAAAAACCAACAGCGTGACTCTTCACTAGCAAATTTTTTTTGCTCTCACTTACAGTCTGTTATTCTTGTTTTGTTTGGCTCATCAAAAAAAGGAGCTAAAACTGGATGTTAGAAGAATCTAGCATACAAATGGTGCTCAGAGACTGACTTTCATGTTGCAGCTCAGTACTACCAGAGGCAGGTGAGACGGAACAGAAAGGGTTCAGGACAACAGCACATACCAAAATGTGCAGTTACCCTTGAGATCAAAGATGTGTTTGGGGCAAATATTTTGGGTAACATCTGCAGCATTTGTGATGAATTTCCCAGATGATGGATGGTAACTGAGAAGCGTCTGACTTAGTGTACAGCACAGGGGATGGTCTGTGTTCTTAATATTTTTATATGCCCTTCTTATACATGCCTGTTTTGCTGAAGTCTTGACTGTAGTCATGGGAAAGGAATAGGCCACCCCTGGAGTAAATAAGTTTTCCCACTTCTTAATTCTCACTTTTTAAAATCCTTTATGTAGGCACCTAGCTTCACACTCATCAAACATTGCATTTCTTGCCAAAATGTAGTCCCTTACAGCAAAGCACCTTTTTTTTTATATTGACAGCTGTTGTTTTATCTCCCAACTTCAGTAATTTTTTTTTCATTTTCTTTTGATCTTTTTCTAAACAAGGATAAAGCTATTAAATCCTGTATGGTACAGGGAAGTCATGGGCATCTGTAGAAAGAAGTAGCAACAGTTACTTCAAGAAAACTCACTGAAAATTCAAAGAAAAATTTAATAGCAAATTATGAGAATAAGTTTTAATGGAAACTTAGGATGCTTTCCTTTGAGTGCCATGTAACCAGTGTCTAGTGTACAGCTCCCTTTCACGCAGGGAGAGACATTTGAAAGGTAGATGTAATTTTACCAACAGTGGATTTGCTCAGTCTGTCTAGATAAAGTACAGAGATACCAATGGATTTATAAAGAATCATTTGGCTTTTAAACCCCCAAAACTTTTCCAGCAAAGAAAACCCCAAACACAAATGTTTTTAGAAATGTGTCTTGCTTGCTTTTAAGTTTTTCAAGATAATTTACTTGGTTTTTCACTTAGCAGTAGCAAGAATTTTTATTTTTTCACCTTTTTTTTTTGGAGCCTTTTTATTTCAGAATGCAATTTTGCATAATTTTTTTTCTCAGATCCCTACCTTAAGAGCTAACTCTTGATTGGTTAGAAATGTTAGGTACATTTACTTGTACAAATAGGCTTTGGGTTCAGAATGGGGTCAGCAGACCTTATCTGTGCTGATAAATGTCGGGGTTTGCCTATGAATAGGCTTATGGGAACAAACCCCCAGGTATAGACCTGTATTCCGCAGCTGTAACAGTCTTTGCTGTAACTTTGCAAAGATGGGATCTGTTGGGGCATCTCTTTCTGTGTGTTTGCACAACTGAAACACCACAGATCATACTTGCAAAGTCCTTTTTCCCCTCCTCTCCCAGAAAGCTATATCTGTCTTTATCTTCTGCATTAATCTTTCCCTATACTGAGGCAGTAAAGTTAGAACACAGGATGGCTTTGTCTGCAAAAGCACATTCAGACTAGTCTTCCAGACTAATTTTATGCTTGGGTTACTTTCCTAATTATAATTTGTGTTCTCATCATGTTGTGGAAGAGTACATTTTAAATTACTTGCAATACACAGCATAGAATACCAGCTTTATAGCACTGTCCATAACCTGGAATACCAGTTTTAAATTTGTCTTAATGCAAATACCATAATAATTGCAAGTTTTCAACCCTGTGATCAATTTTTTTTCCCCAGCTATTTGTAAACTGAAGGTTCAAGTTTAATTTTCCTACTCCATATGTAAGACCATTAGGGCAGGATTTTGATCTACCTCCTTACAATCAGAGCTGTGTATGTTATGAATAGTGTTTCAAAACACTGTTAAATTTGTGGAAAAGAGAAAAAGAAAAAAAACATTAATTATGCTCTCTTTAGCCTTCTTATGTTCACTAATAGTTTTTCAATGGACTGTTCGGTGTTTTTTTTTTTTACTGATAATCACAAAAAATTGTTTGATTCTCTGAATTAATACTAGAACTATTTCCTGGGAACAGAGAAATAATTTTTGTTGAGTGATGGAAATGTGATGCCTGATTCTGGTAAGACTAGAAGAACCTAAGATTTCAATTCTGAATTAACGACCTACTCCTGGGAACCAGTCTCATGCAAAAATTTCAGGGGCATCTTATTCTATTGAGCCCATTGAGTCTGGAGAGACACTTTTGAAGAGTGGAGCTATGCACAGAAGCATGTTTATGGAAAAAAAAAGTGATACATGTTGATACAAACTTATTTGAATGTCTTTATTTGCATACCTTACTTAGCCTGATGTACCTTGTCATAGCTTTTAACTACAGGTACATTGCTGAGACAGGGTTATTAGTAAGGTTGCCAGTGTTGCCTCTGAGGTGGTGATCACATGAAAGCCAGATTGTTTCCTACCCTAAGGGATCATAGCCTGTTGTTGGGACACAGCGGGATAAATGATGTCAGAGGGAGAAAGAGCCTAGCTTCCATGTCTCCCTGATCTCACTCTGCAATCTGTTGAAATGGAATTGAATGTTTGGATCTGTTTGTCCCTGGATGGTGCTACTTATCCATCACGCTTTGTAGCCTTATAGACAAAATCTCAATGCAGCCCTAGTGGGTAATAGTTATAGATCATTAGTTGCAAGACTAATTTGTTGTGAAAGTGTATGACAGCATGAGCACTTGTCCCAGTGCAGCCATACTCATCTGAGGGATTTTGCATGGCAAGTATGAGTGTTTTCCAATGGGAATGAATGTTTTGGATTGTATTGTGAAAGATCTGACTGTTTTGGCCCTGTGTATGTCCTGAGCACAACTATTTCCCCCATCGATGTGAGAGGGGTGCTCCCCTCTTTGCAGGGAGCTGAAGAGAAGGATAGTGGAATGACATCCAAGCCTGCCCACCTTGGGAGTGACAGTTCAAAGTAAGGAAAACAAGTGCTCAGGTTCTACTGATATCCAGGGGAAAACAGAAAGAAATCTGGCCCTTCATCTCTCAGTAACTGCAGGATGTTTCCCCGCACACAAGCTTCCAAAAAACCACCCAGCTGATGCTAGAAATAAACTTGTCTGAGGAAGATCATGTGAGATCTCACCCCGGACATGGCAGGACAGGGGGATGCAATGGTCCCCGGGAAAGCGTAGCTCAGCGCTTCAATCATCTCCCCAGACTTGAGCAGCTGAGCGGTGGAAATCACTTTGACGTAAATCTCTCAGCAGCTTTTTTGTCTGAAATAAATGGTGCATAAAGGAAATGCAAAATTGTTTGGTGGACAGGATTATCTGTGTGTTTACTGCTCTCAGCATTTTTCTTTTGTCTTTTGACTATGTAGTTTCCATTGCTCTGAATAGCTATGCACAAAGCTAGAGCTGCTGAACACAAGCAGGGTGTGAGAGAGTTCTGCCTTTAAACTTGTGACAGCTATGTGCTTGTGGTTACAAGACATGTCAAGCGAGAATTACTAGCAGTAGAAAGTAATTATTTTTAATTTCCAAGTTTGTCTGTCCATTGTTAACCCAAATGTAAACTTTCTGTGATTCTGCATCATTATCATGCCCCTAGATTTAATTTTTTTATTCATTATTTATTTATTACTTTCATTTCCCTTTGCTATTTTACCTATGCACCCTCACATACACATGCACAAGGTTGTGGCACCTCATACGGTTTTGTTTTAATAGTATTCCATCCCTTCAGGTCTATTTTAGTATGTATTATTTGGTTCCCATAACATGCTGATGATATACAATATTTGTATAAAGAGTCAAATCAATGTTTATCACATCAGAGCAATACCATTTAAAAGGAAAGTACAAATCAATAATGCATTAAGCAAGAGAGAAATGAATTATTTGAATTTGCGGTTCTTCTCTCCCCTAATAATTTCAAAAGACATTACATTGTTTAAATGTAAAGTCAGATCACTTTTGGACTAAATGAGCCTGATTTGATACATCTGATAGTAGTTAGGATAATATTCTTCAAAAGATACATAGTAGAAATGCATAATTATCACATATTTTTCAGTTTGTTAAAACTTCTTATTTGTTAAAAATATTTCGTTATATTAAAAATACTGGGGGTGAGAGGACTGGGGTGTGTTATATGGTTTTTCAAGCTGAATGAAAAGGCTTTTTTAAATATAGCTAAAATTATTCATTTCAAGTTGGAGCCATTCATGTTCAAAAAGCTTGACTCATGAAAAATGAATAGAGTTGCTTTGAAATAGAAAATTTACTCTTTAAAAGAGGGATATATTCAATCTAGGAAATGTTATGAAGTGCAATGCTTCTGGGAAANAGAAGTAAGAAAAACAACCATTCTCTGGTATCATGTACATGTTGAATGTCAAGGAAGGACCTGATTTTCTTTCTGTGAACCTATCCAAACCCTTGAGACAGCCTATTGGTCTTCTGCTTTGGAAGATGGGCTAAATGAATGACTCAATGGAATTCAAATGCACCTTTAGCCCTACTCATTTCCTGATTCACCAGCAATAAAATGGTCATTGCTGATGACACAGGGAATTCCTTGTGGTTTTACAATACAATGACAGAATATCCACCAGGAACCACAGAGCATTAGCTGTTTCTTTCACTGGAGATGAGTGTCCTCTATTGATTGGTTTCCATAGCCTGAACTCAATAAGGCTTTTATTTATGATGACATAGTTTATGATTGCTTATTTATCTTCTGCATATAAAACAAACTTAGAATCAAGTTACTCTATTTGCTAAAAGGATGTCTTGATTCTTGAAGAAGCTATTTTATTCCCAGGCATCTACCAAAATTAAATAGAAAAAACCCTCAAACCTATACTGGCCCTGAAATTACCCAATCTCTATTTTTAGATATCCTCATTACTGAGATGATGGCTTCCCCTCTGCTGAATTTTTGATCCATTCTAATGTCCTGGTGAGGATTTTTATTTTCAAGATTTTAATTTCTCTATAGAAATTCTATCTTAAAATTTGAGTTACAGTGGAGGCTTAAATCATCACAGCTGTCCACAAATTGTTTGCATGAGAGGCCATATGCAATTTAGACTGGGCTGGTGAAGTGGTTGGGCAAATGCAGAGGAGAAAAAACCAGAACTGTGCAACTCTGTGTCAGCTGTTCCCTGAGCTAAATCCCCAAGAAGTATCAGGGACGGATGACTTTAAACTTCACTTGTTGTCATACTCTTCCCCAGAGCTTTCCTGCGGGGCACTGTCAGGTGTGGGATAATGTGGTGGATGGACCTTTGTACCATGGCTTTCTTGATCTTGGCAAAACAAAGCAAAACAAAAGAAAAACAAACAAACAACAAAAAGAAAACAACCACAAAACACACAGATGTTCTCACCTATGCATTCACTTAAATAGAAGAGACTTAGATTTAGATAGTGGTAACATTTGCTGAGTGGTTGTGCATTTAGGATGACCATGGGTAATCCTTGTTATTGGAAGCAATTTAAGACAGTATCATTGCTTGCACTGGCATCCTCTTTAGAGGACTCCAGATAGTGTCAAAGTAACTGCTTTATAAATTAAACTACTGGTAATAACTAAAACTGAAGGGATGAAAAACCAAAGCCACACAACTTTTCATTTTATGATTCATATCTTTAATCAATCTCAACATGGTGTAGTTGCATTTTAGCTGTAGCTTTCCAATAGTTTGATTGATAGACATTGTTGATTGACACAATGTTATTGCATTTTTATTGACTTTTAAGGTAGTTTTTACAACATTGAAGGTGCATAAGTTAACAGAAAAATAATGTAGTAACATTTCAAGATGGAAGGAGGCCATAAAAATGCAGAGCAGGTATAATTTACAATAACAGGAAATTACAAATTAAGGATGATTCCCTTGGTCCCATACATAGTTAGTCCCTCTGTACATGTTTTCTGAACATGTCAGTAAAACATGAAGTGTTTGCATACCATAAAAAGTTAATGGATGATAGAATTGGCAAATACTATAGGATTATTATTAAGATTATTTTAGATATGATTAGGCTGAAATTCAGGTACAAACAAGTGCATATATAGGATTTCTGAGTTGTAAAAATGTTAATTATTTGAAGAACTAGGTTTAGTCTAAATCAAGAAAAGCCAATAAAAAAAGATGTGGACTTTTAAGTATTTGTAAGGAACATAAAGATAAATATAATATTTAAAACAGTCAGGCACATTCCCTGAAAGCTCTCTGTATGTAAACTGTTTCAGACAAGCCGTTTGGGTTCAACAGTCTGCATGGCCTCTCTTTATGAAAATGCAGTTGTGTGGAAAACTTCAAAGCACACACTTGCCAAGATTCTTTATTTTCCTTTTGCTGTCTGTGTAGGTATATGCACTCTCTGACTGCTACTTGTTACTGTGCCTTTTTATAGAAAGAAGTCCACTAAACTGAGTATTTAGGGAGTTTCTCATTCTGATTTTGGAGACCACATAGTTATATTTTATACGTTGATGGTCTTCTAACTGATGAGTCCCTGTTGAAGAACTTTCCAAAAATTATTACCAGCAATTTCACAGTGCTCACCGTGTCATCTTTGAATGTCTGTGTTTCTTCATGTATAAAATAGGAGAATTATGTTATAGGATTGCTCAGTTCAGCTGTCCAATATTTTTAAGGCTATGTTGGAGTTGTTAATTTTTTTTCTCAATTGCTCTTTTTTATGCAAAATATTCTTTTTCTTTTTGTCTCATATAGAGGTTTTATGAGGCTATCTCATTTTATATAGAGTCTCAAACTAGATTTTGCAGTCAGAAACCTAAGGGTTTGGGGTTTTTTTACGTAAACCCCTCATAGTTTCATTAGCAATACTAAGCACGTCAATCAATCCTACTTAGTATATTGGGGGAAAAGAGGCCAGTCATGATACAAAACAGTCCTTCATTATCACCTGAATAAATATGGTTGACTTCTTGAACTCATCTCTCTGTTTTCTCTTTGTGGTCAGCAAGATAGATGTTTTCAAAGGTGATTGATATAATCCTAAATCAAACTTCTGATGTTGGTGAAATGAACTTCTACAGCACACTCTATTTCTCTTCACTGACCGCAAAGAGGACCTAGGGTGACCAGCTCATGTCTAGGTGAGACGAATTGCACCCTGAGACCAGAGTGGCCATGATCATGATGGACTTCTGTGTAATACAGAGCCTCTAGGTGTTCCCCAAGGAATTTCTTCTGGAAATGGCCTCAGGTGATGAAGTTTGTGTCAATCTCACCATGCTAGGGTAAAGAAACCTGTCAAAAGCCCCCATAAATTCTCAGCCTTGCAATTTCCAAACTCATCTGGCGGAGTAAGTGGAAAAAGCCCATGATGTACTGGTATGAAACACCCATTGGAAAGAGCATCCCTGTGGGCAAGGAAATAAAAATCTTAAATATGTTATATATTGTATCCAGTAGCACATAAGATGACTTGGGGAGATGCTTTAGTTATATAAAAGCTTTGCCATGGATGCAGACTTTCCATTGCATTTAGAGGGGCCAGTCAGAAAGAAGAAATAATGAAAGGAAGGTAGAAGTTATTTATTAAATTCCATGGAGCTTTCCCATAAAACTATCGCAATGGCATCTCTTCATACAAAGGCATTTTGAAAATTAGGCATTACGTGTTGTCTTTACACAGGGGACTTGCTGCAGTTGCTGAGACCAGTGAACTTTCTCTCAGGCATCTGTCCACATCTTATTATGATCAAAAATCCTCATCATTAATCCCATTACATTGTTCTTGGTCATGGGATAAATTCACCAATGGATGATCTCACCCTTCTTAATCTCATTAGTTTAGATTATTTCTTTTCTAGATATTGTTATCATAATCTTATAATCACAACCCTTGGGAAGTTTAGCCTCAACAGTGCTGTCCTGTGTGTTGGTTTTCTGTGGATTTTTTTTTTTTTTTGGTTTGTTGGTTGTTTTGGTTTGGTGGTTTTTGGTTTGTTTGGGGGTATGTTTGTTTGTTTGTTTTGGGGTTTGGGTTTTTTTTAATATTTCAGAATTTGATAAGAAAGTTGCCATTTAGCCCTCAATTTCCTCTCATGAGACAAAGAAAACTTGGGAAATGACTCAACAGATGACTGCATATTATGGATCTCAATTGCCTTCCCTTGGTACAACTCTGATTTTTAAAGATGTACTTCTCTGTAACGTTGTTTTTCACAGGTTTCTAGACAGAGACATCATTTGCAGTTTGCTGAATGCTGACTATATCCCTGACTGTATCACTTTGTTTTGATAGAACCTGCTCAATCATACTGAGTTGTGCCTTTCCACAGAACAAAGTCAAAATTTCAACTCTGAAAATATAATCTGACCCGCCAACTAATATTGGATAAGCCTGAACTCCATCAATGACTTCTTTAGGAAAAAAACCCACACTCTTCCCAGTATCTAATTTTCTCTTTCTGCAGGTGTTCTAAAATACAGTAATGCTTTTTCACACGAGAGTCCTTTCTTTCTTTACACGGTAGGAGAGAGAGGAAAGGCTGTTGATGTTGCATATCCTTTATAAATGAAGCTAGCAGTCGTACTTGTTGGAGAACTGGGCTCCATGTGAAGCCTAGGTCTGAGTTCATGTTTACCTTAACAAATTCAAAATAGACCTTGTAACTCCTAGAGAGAGCTCAGCAGACACCAGATCACACTACATTAAATTCAGCACTTTTTTTTTTCTTTTGTAGAGATGGTGAGGCTGATGAGAAAATAATCCAAGATTTTTTGAGTCTGAAAGAGACATCAATTAACTGTAGAGTTCTCAAATCTAGTGTGGCGGATGCCTGCTTTGGAAAGGAGGTAGATCTGTGTGTTCATCTCTCTTTCAAAGGCTGTTTATGCACTTTCTCTAATGACTCTTTCATGTAAATGATCTCCCTCTGAGTTAGATTAAAGTCCTTGGAATAACAAAATGAGACTTGGCACATATTAGTATGTGGATATACTCCTCTGAGGTCTCATAAGATTATTCATGAGTATATGAATGACCACAGTCTGTTCTGAATCTGTTTTCAGGCCCCTTATGTTCCCCACATGAAGCTTTTCTGAATATTTATATGTCATTCATGATTCAAGATGGGTCTCTATACTTCAGTCATCCAGTCACGAGTTGCATTTACACTGACCACTCCGAGGACAGTACCCTATGACTGCAGTAAAACATGACACATAATGTACATTTTGCAGTGAGTAGGTGCCATTTATGAGTGCCTCATATTCTAGCAACTGTTGGTCAAAGCTCATTTTCAATAATCAATTTTCATAAATCAAAACGGGCTTGCAAAGAATTTCTAAGAATAAAAGTATCTATATAAAGTATAGATAACTACAATTCAGACAGCTCTGTGGGAAGGCTACTCTAGGAGTTAAAAACTCATTTGAACAAACATACAAATCATTCATCAGCTCAGTTACCCTCAGCAATTCAAATAAGCTGATCACAGGAAACTTGTGCAGCTGTATGAGATAAAAGTACTGTGTTTTTATTCCTTCATGTAGATGCACAGACCATTTGCCATAAGCTTCCAGAACTCTTGTGGATTTGTGTAGTCAGAGGAATATCAGTACAGAATCATTGCATTATTAAGTGTGATCTCCAAATCCTCATGGTTTAGCAGTTTTTTGCCTTCACTAATATCAAGCCAGTCAATCTATCAAATATTAGCAAAGTGTTTTGTTGATATATGCTTCCATGCCTTACATTTTGGCTTTTATTTCCTCAGATTCATTTTCTCTATTTTCTTTTCTTCTTATTTTCTTAGTCATAGACCAAACCCCTTCACTATAGTCCACAGCTTCTTACAGCTTCTTACAGGGTGATGTCAGTTCTTTCTTTCTTCCTTCTTGCCTTCTTTCTTTCCTTCCTTCCTTCCTTCCTTCCTTCCTTCCGAATTCCGAATTCCGAATTCCGAATTCCGAATTCCTTCCTTCCAAATTCCTTCCTTCCAAATTCNCCCCTTCGTCCTTCTTGATGTTTAGCGTATTCCAGAAAACCAATGTGGTGATTGTGCATCATTTAAAATCTTAATCCAGTATTGGCAACTGATGTAGTCCATGTGCCTTTGCTGACCAATCAGTAACTCTCCAGAGTGCACAATAACTTTACAGCAGGCAGATATTGGTCAAAACAAGATGAAGTGTCAGCCATCCAGCAGGCTGTCAAAGCCTTATTCAGACACACTTGTGTCCAAGAACCTTGCCCAAGCATTAAGAGCTAACTACACACATGAAGTCTCACTTGCATGCATGAATACAGGTCAACCATCACTTTATATGAAATAGAGATTTTGAGAATAACAAAAGTTATGTATGAATGATTGAATCTCTCTCTGGCAAGAAAAAATTATTTTCTTCCAGTGGGTGAGTCTTGTATTGCTAGCAAGGAATTATCTCTAATTTGCTGTGATTAAAGGCCATTTGCATTTCTGAAATCCTGAGAAATCCTGCTGAATGAGAGTATCTAATTTGAATCCCAAGGAAAGTTTAAGTCTGCAAGGGAATGTGTCTCCAGATCAGAATCCTCTTCCATGAGGGAAACAGTACACACATTGCATGAAAATGGAAGCTGAGATGGAGGTAGCAAAGATGTGGACAATTGCCACCTGGAGTATCTATTTCTGCATCAAATACCAAAAGTGTACAGTAGTAAATATCCCTTTTCCTTTAATGTTTATCTTCAGCTAATGATGAATTAGGGATACATTGTAAATAGGAGCTCTGTTCTTACAGAGAGCTCTATAATTGCAAAAAGGGGTGATTCTCCCATTACCCAGCATCTTAAACCAGTTTTCAAGGGTATCCAGGAAACAGTAGAGTTGCTCTTCCTTTATGGTTTTCCAGGAGTTCGGAACAAGTACTGCCATTTTGAAACAAACATCTCTGCTGTCTCCCTGTTATAGTGCAGGACAGTAGAGAAAATACCTTATCTTTGAGAATTTCCCATGAGTTTGTAACTGGAGTCAAAGTGCCATCTGGACCCCTGAATATGGTCTGAAAGTGTAACAAAAAAAGAAAAATGTTGTAGTCCTATGAGCCATCCTTCTGACAACACAAATGGGAAACTTCATTATAATTTTTAAATTTAACATAATTCCTGTATTAACATATACTTCACATTATTTAATATAGTTGTCATATGAACATATAGAGATTTAACAACTCCACAAACAGCTGACCCTTCCAGGTGGAAGAGAAAATATGTGAAACAAGTGAGGATGTCTTTAAATAGTTTTACTCTGGAAGGGGGGAAATATCAATTTTTTTTTTTTTTTGTGGTCAGTTGTTAATTAGCTATATTAATTACACTTCTACTAAGCAAAACCAGATCAGTCAGGACTTGGGCTGAAATAAAGTGGTGCTCCACAAATGCACTCTCTGATCCCTGAGGCAGTCTGATGCATTCCTGGAAACTCTTATCCTTTAAAAAGCAGGAGTGTAACTTGTTCTCAGGAAAAAGCCCAGCAAAGATTAAAGGAGTAATTAAAGACCAAAACTTCATGCTATATACCATAAAAACCTCTTAACAGCATTGGCCATAGTGAAGTTTTATATTATAAATAGACTGAAATGCTATGTTGGCTTTCCAAACACTCTATTTTCAGATATATTGCTGAACTGAGAGTTTTCATTGGATAATTAGTTGTGGTAGAACAAATTTCTGCACCTTAAGTTGATTTAGTCCTTGGAGTCTCCATGTGAGTTTCTGAAAACAGAAAGTATGCAATTAATTGCTCAGCAACCTGACTGGAGAGCTGTAAGGAAACTACAAGTTAATACCCATTAAGTGCATTTGAAAAACCTTCTGTGGAGGTAAACTAAACTCAGAGAACAGCACACAGTAGGAAAAAGCATGTTTGTACTCCAGTTCACTCATGCAGGACAAACCACCACGCCAACAGTGCAACCCCAGAAGCTGAAGAAATGCGTTTTCCCAGTTGTTGTGTTGTTATCTGGCACTTTGAGGGCAAGAAGTGCCTCTGCATTGTGCCAGGACTCCTCAGTGTATGCAATAAAGTTTATCTTCTGGCCCTGTGGGATGGGAAAACATGTAGAGACATCTCACACCTGACCCAAGTACTTGCCTTCAAGTACCCAGATCAGAGAAGACTGTGATTTCAGCTAACCAGGGAATTTCACGTTTAACTATCAGGAAAATAAATAATTTGTGAGTACTGTGTAAGAATAGTATAGAAAGACACAAGCAAGTACTTACACTTTCCCACCAATGCTATTATTGTACTCATGCAGGCACAGGCACCTATTTGTGGCATCATCCCCACTGGTCTGTGTATAGTCACAGTTTTCAGAGGAAACACTTGCAGTGTGTGAGATTCACCATGGCTGTGAAGCTTGGCATGGTCAGTGCCTTTGTTTGCAATCATTCAGAGTCAGGAAGGGAGAAGAAAAGGCACAACTGGGGACAGTGCCACAATATACAATAAATAACAGTAATAGTGCTAAAGTAGAAGTCTCTATCTAACAGCCTGTTTGGTGTGTGAAACGCTTAACTTAAGCATTTCCCTTTGTGCATGAATCTTTGAAAAGCCATTTTTAATGTGAAATCTGAAAGCATTCATTCATCTTCTCCAATATAATTTTACCATTTCAAGGCTCACAATGCCAAACTTTAAGGCTTTATTTGTAATACAGGAGGTCATGCCAGTGAATAGTGATCATTTTGGCCCTAAAATGTAGGAAAAAGTCTATATATGTGTAGTTTTGTCTGTGGGGGAAAGAAAAAAAAAACAACACAGAAAAAGGGGGGGAAAAAAAAGAAAATTCTAGCACAAGCAGAAGGTAAGCTCTGTCTATCACATGTAACAGCACACCAATAAAAAGTAGGGATCTGGTAATTTGTGGGTAAGAACTACAATTTCTAAATAGTAATCAGTAAGGAGGTTGCAGGTGGGGAGAAATTGCACTGGGCATAATATTTGGTATCTAATTCTTTTGTCATTATTATAATTATTATTACTATCATTATCACGATCTCTTCTTTATCTGCCCTAATGAGCAACCTTTACCTCAACACATAAATTTTGCCTTTTTTTTTTTTTTCCCCACAATTCTGTTACTCACCCCACTGAGAGGAAAGAAGTATCAAGCATCTGTGTGACATTAATTGCCAGGTCAAACCACATCAGGAACTGCAATGACTGGTGACAACCTTATTCCCATAAATATGAATACATTCTGAGAAAGTGCAACTCTGGTTAGATGAAAAGCATAATCCCAGCACAGAAGCTGTAATAATTGGTGCTTTGAGACCATCAAATTCTGATAGCTCATTACTGTGGTGGCTTGAGAATTCTAGAATGATTTAAGTTGGGAAGAACCTTAAAGATCATCTTGTTCCACTCCCTTGCCATGGGCAGGGACATCTTCCATTAGACCAGGTTGCTCCAAACCCCATTCAACCTGGTTTTCCTGGGAAAAATATCTGGAAAGNAGACCAGGTTGCTCCAAACCCCATTCAACCTGGTTTTCCTGGGAAAAATATCTGGAAAGTCATTCTCAAGCAAGAAGAATGAGCCTGAAAGAGGCTGGGGAATGAACAGAAGGAGCAGCCGTGGGAGAAAGACTTGGAGGTGCTGGTAGGTGAGAGACTGGACATGCCCCAGCCCAGAAACTGCCCCCTGTGCTGAGCTGATCCCACAGTGTGGGCAGCAGGGGAGAGGGGGATTCTGCCCCTCTGCCCCTCAGGTGAGACCCACCTGCAGAGCTGCCTCCAGCCCTGGGGAACAACAGCACAGGAACCTCAGGGAGATGTTGGAGCGAGACTAGAGAAGGCACCAAGATGATCGCAGCTCTGCTGTGAGGAAAGGCTGAGAGAATTGGGATTGTTCAGCTGAACCCTGTTCAACTTTAAGGTGACCTACTGCAGCCTTCCAGTACCAAAGTGGAACTATAAGAAATATGGAGAGGAACTGTTTACAAGGGTTTGGAGTGACAGGACAAGGGGAAATGACAGAATGAGAGAGTAAGTTTAGATTAGATATTAAGGAAAATTTCTTTCCTGTGAGGGCAGTGAGGACCTGGGATACATTCCCAGAGAAATTGTGGCTGCCTCACCCCTGGAAGTGTCCAAGGTCAGGTTGCATGAAGCTCTGAGCAACCTGGCCTAGTGAAAGG
>VWZD01013069.1:21848-33225 GCA_013396695.1 Sakesphorus luctuosus
CTGGGGAGGTGTATGGCTTAATAGGGGTATTATGAACAAATTTTTGATGTACTGGAAAGGGGAAGCAAATACAGAATCTTCAGTGTCCCTTGAGAACGGGTAAAACAAGTGAGCAGTACAATGAATATAAAATTTTATAGACTTATAGTAAATATTTAATATTTAGACACTGGGAGTACTTTAAAGGCCTGCTTGTGAGTCACCACTGTCATAGCTGGGTCTTTGGGAGTAATTTTGTATTGTTTGCTACAACCACAGCACTAAATGTGATTAAGTGCCATGACACTGCTTTTAAACACTCTGAAAATATGGCATTTTTTTCCTCCTTTTTTAAGTTTTTTATTTTTTCCCTCTATTTTTTTCCTTTTCCCCCCCTCTTTCTTTTTAAATTTGTAACTTTCAACATATATTTAACATTTAGAAGTGGGTACTAAAATCACTAGAAGACAGGGTTCACAAACCTGGCTTTGTGAAACCTTCCCACATTCCACAGTCTATTGCTTAAAACATAATTTTCTCAAGGTGTTGGAAGCTTAAAGTCCATGCTTTCAAGCAAAGATGAAATTTAAATTTCAATCTCCTTCTTCCCAGATAATTACCCTGGTCATTTGAGCTGAGATAGAAAAGTACAAATTTCTTTGACACTTCTTGTTTAGATATCATTGTGGCATCTAAATTTCTTTATCCACCTACATCCCCAATTTGAAAATATTCTATTTAGTAATGCGTATTTTTGACATTTCAAGTTGTCCTTCAACACTGCTTCCCAAGTGACTCACAAAGTACAACACAAATATGTGAAAACTTTAAGTGAAATGATGCCTTTAGGAAATAAATGTTTTCCTGAAGAGAAACTATTCACCACGGTGTATTCTAGGCTCAGCCCCACAATGATTTATGTCTACACTTAATTTTGCACCAGGGGTAACTGTGCTAGAGTCAGAGGGACTGCTCAGAGTTCAGAAAGTTAAGTACATACCTAAGATTTTCTAGGATTGAGCTGATTAAGGATTCCGTCATTCATGGGCAATACGAAAAGATGAGCAGTTTGAGGAGCAGCCTGTTGAGTACATACAGTCATTCAGCATCCCTTAGTCTAGTCATTAAACCACATCTATTTCTTGCTTTGCTTGTGAGAGCCATAGCAGAACTAGACCTTGAAGGATGTGAAGCCCTTGAGATCGTAGTAGTTTCCAGTTGCCTGGATTTATGCCACAGCTGCACTTGCTCTGCAAGTTCTTTATCCACATACTCTGTGTTTGTGTGTCCATCCTGACAAGTGGGGAGTCTGAGCAGCTTATTCCTGGGATTAATCATTTGGGCTCAATACCCCATAAAACACAGGTGTCTCCAAATCCACGGACTTCAAAACTTGCCCAAGATTTCTAGATGTCTTCCAAAGGGTATTCATGGGAAAATACTTCTGGTTACAGGTTCTAGGGCTACAATGATGTTGAAGAGTCTGGAGGGGAAGGCATATTCCTCAATGTCTGAGGTCTTGGTTTGCTCTCCCTGGAGAAGAGGAGACAGAGAACATATTGGAGTCTACAACTTCCTTACAAGGGGAAGTGAAAGGGCAGACAATGATCTATTCTCTCTGGTAACCAGTGACAGGGCCCAAGGGAATGGCCTGAAGTTGTGTCAAGGCACGTTTAGGTTGGATATCAGGAAAACATTCTTCTCCCAGAGAAGAGGCACTGAAGAGGCTCCCCAGGGCAGTGGGCACAGCACTAAGGCTGACAGAACACAAAGAGTGTTTGGACAACACTCTCAGGCACATGGTGGGATTCTTGGAGCCGTCCTGTGAAGGGTCAGGAGTTGGGCTTAATAGTCCTTGTGGACCCCTTCCAACTTAGGATATTCTATGGTTACATAGGTGGTAGAAATATGTGAAATGGGGGAAAAATCATTTGTATTGCTCCTTAATCATGCAGATTACTGTTATATTACTTTTGGCTGAAGAGTTTAGGACCCAAGTCTGGAAGCAAACTCATATCACCAGAAATACAATGCCTTCTCTTGCCTTCAGTCATTACTATCCTCAGGCTTCCACTCTAACCAATAAAAGGAGACCTGAAAAAATCTTAACAATATTTAGTAATTGATTTTTCCATTCATGGACATCCAAATCAAAGATATATGACTATTTCCCATTCAAGAAAATAAATATAAAAAATAAAAAGAGTACTTCCTTCCATTGTGATTTCGGTCCTTAAAAAACCCCATTATTTAGTAGTGAGGAAAATGATCATCCTGGGTTAGGAAATGGTTTCTGATCTAACTTAGTTACAGTTCAGCAGCTTCTCCACCAAATATTTCCTCTATGACTGCACAAATCACCTGGCTCCAACTCCTCAACCTTCTAAGATTTCCCCTGAAATCCAAGGGATTTAACTACCAAAATTGTTTTGAAGCCCTGGGCTACAACCTGTTTGAGATTTTACGTCTGACAGATAAAAATATGGAGAATATTTCTTCAATACCATTTAGAGGTGGTGTCAGGTTAGAAAAGTGTAAACTTATGAATGTGAGAAGCTTAGGACAGGAAATAGTAAGAGCAGTGGTAAAAAACTTCCTTAATATATCTAAAAAGACTACTTGAATTTGAGTATTTGAATATGGCTGGAACAAACTGGTTGCATTATTTACATAGAAGCTTTCTTTAAAGTAGCTGAAAAAATATTATTTAACTACTTGGCAATCAAAAATATGTTTAACAGTATGAATAAAATACGACCTGGTGTTTGTTTCCTAATGTATTGTACCAAGTGAAGGGCAAAGATGAAAATCCTTAATATGAAATCAATTCTATTCAAAGCCAGTAAGCCCAAGAAATATTAGGAGATTTAAATAATTTTCCCCTGACCTCCAGCATCCTGTGTTTATTAAATATAAATCAAATTGAGGCTTTATAGAATCTTTTGAGAATAAAGATGATCTGCTGATTTTTCTTAGTAAACAGTAAGACCTAGAAATTTGTTTTCTATCCAGTTCTTGTGTTTGGCAGGGATGATGTTTGTCAGGGAGCACTGCTTGCAGGCTTATCATATAGACTTTGATTTCATAGGTTAGAAATTCAATCAATATATTTCCTACAAAACAAACTCTCTGTGCTTTGGTGATGAACCAGATGATGGGAAAGGGAGATTGGGGAAAGAGGATGAGGGAGAGAATCCATTGCAAACAGATGTGTGCTTGTAGGGAACAGCTTTGATTCCTAAGCGGTGCTTGTGTAGTTTATCTCGCAGCACTTATATAATGCTTTGTATAAGCACAGTATTATTAGAGTGACTAACGCACCACTAACAAAAGCACAATACAGACGTAATGCTAGGCCTGATTCTCTAAAATGTATCTATAGTAAAACCAGTGAAACTGTTGTACCTGCAGTAATATTACCCTAGCAATTACTATATAACACAATGGAAGGGTTTACTAACAGTGGACTTACAGTGAAGTATCCTCTAAGTCACCAGCTTTGAATATAAACAACGAGTATTCAACCTCTATAAAAGCTCCAAGTTCTCCTCTTGCTGTTCTAAACCATGTCCTTTTTCTTGATTTGTTGATTTCAGTAATTACATCTACTGCTTTTTACTTCTAGTTAGCAAGCTCAGTCCACCTACATTTCAGGGCCAGAGCATTCTCTCTACTAGTTCTCTCATTTGCTTATAGCCCATAAATATATAGATGCCTTTTAAGAAAAAATTTAGGGCTTTTTCCTTCCTTTGTTGCAAGGGAGTATAAAAGCCATGGGAAAAAGAACACAAAAAGAAGCCTCCAGGTTTCTCTGAAATTTGATCTTGTCTTCCCAAGAAACCTGGTAGGTGTGGTGGTATGATGTACTATTTATGGGCAATAAGAGATCAGTATGGACTTCCAGAAATGCACAGTGATTTGCACGGCTGGAAAAATCTCTTCAACTTTTGGGCACGCTTCTGACAGTGAAATCCCACAAGCCCTCAAGTCCATGATGAAACTTTTGGCTAAAATTGTTTTAGATCTCCCTGTTTCATTTACCATTTGGAGTCTTCTGCTGAATGATGATATGCAAACATAGCCATTATGAATTACTGCTATTAATCACTCCTGTCCACCCCATGGCTTCTGAACTCTTACAGGTAGAGAACCATTACTCAGAATCCCTACACGAAGGGAGGTACAGAGCAGCAGTTGTCTTCTAGAGAGGCTTTGTGGCCACCCAGACACATACACATCATGTGATGTAGTCTTCCTGTCCTACAAAACCCAGTCCTAGTGTGGTTACTTTGTTATACCTGTGTTAACACTGCAATTAAACCACACACTCTAATTTTATACCTGATGGTGACTGTGTCATATATTGAAATCATAGAATAGTTTGGTTTGGAATGGACCTTTTAAAAGCCATCTTGTCCAACCCTCTAGCCAGAGGCAGGGACACCATCCACTAGACCAGGTTTCTCAGAGTCCCAGCCAACTTGACCTTGAAACTCTGGCCAGCCTGACCTTGAAAGGTAAGGTCTTTTGAAACACAACTTTAATCAGCTTGTTGTCCTTAATCTTCTCATAATTAAGAAAGATATATTTGGCATTGCAATATCAGTTGAAATAATATTGTCCTCAGTAACCAAATGCAGAACCTGGATCTCAGCCCAGAAACGCACAGACTAGAATTAAAGGTCCACTATACAACAGACATCTAATGGGTACAGCCAGCAGGGAAGTAGCTACCTAAACCTTCTGTAATCAGTTGGGAAAGGAATACCCAGCTATTGCTGAATGTCCTTTTATCGGTGTCTATCCCTTGCTATTGAAGAGGCAACAAACCTTGGTTTGAAGGCCAAATGTGAGGTAGGATGAATACTGGGTCTATCGTCAATGGGTGAGGGTTACAAACAGGCCATGAGGCAAGGATAAATCATGAAGATGAATGACCAAACAGGATTGCCTTGGTGGGAAAGGAACTGCAAGCCTTCTCTCTTTCCCATTAACCTGTGTTTTATGCATTTATACAGCAAAACTAGGATGCTGTATCCAGACTAGACATTTCTGGTTTTAAGTGAAAAACTGCATGTTGAAAAGCTGCAATTACAAAAGAAAGTCAATTATTTAAGAGCTGGCAAAGATGCCTCCTAGTCAGAGACTTCAGGTATATAAACTGCTTAATATATCAAAAAGAGCATGGAGAGAGAGTTGAATACCTTCCAAAGAAGAAAATACCAAAACTCTTAAATACCAGTAAGAAAGGTTTAGCAAGGCTAGAAGCTGATGCCAGACAAATTTAAATGAGAAGTTAGGCACAGCTGGTTGGTGGTGGTTTGGATTTTTTGGTTGGTTGGTTGTTTTTTGTTGGTTTGGGCTTTTTTTGAGGGGTGAGGGGCATTTAAACTCACTTTCTTTTTTATCTTCTGGGCTTTTTTTTAGCTAGAAAGGTCAAACTGACAGATGAAACACCGACTCCACCATCTCATTTTAGACTATAGGCAGAGCTTAACTTATGGAAGTGCATGATGAGCCTGTGGAGATCTGTGACTTCCTGCTGGCTCATGTATTTAACCACTGGCTTGTACAGCAGTTCTTTCTCTGTGATGCGCTTGGCACACTCCCAATCTAGACAAATGAGAACTAGTTTTTTTAGAGGTAAATATGCTGGATATATACTACCTGAGGGAACTTTCTGAGACTTGGGAAATCTTTGGCCAGGTGCTCAGGGACCAAAGAATGAGGTCAAAAACTTGGGGAAGTGGGAAGTCTAAAAGAAAGGAAGTAAAATTCTAAACAAAGTTCGCGGCGGAGAAAGGACTTCACAACACAAAACCCATAGGATTTAAGTGAAGACATTTTATTAGACATAGCACACAGTTTATATAGGGTTAGAACTACAGCTTATTGGCTAAAAGAGTTACCACATCACCATGCTAGAAACTTCAATTGGTTAGAACCTATCTCTCACAAGTCCCATGTTTATATTATTTCATCCTGGCTATTTTCATGCACCTGCAGAGAACTGTGAATTCCTACTATGAGAATTTTTGGGGAGTAACCTCCTCCCTATCAGCCAGCAGCGGCCGACCTCCCTGCCACCTCCGGCTGATAGCTGAGTCTCCCAGGGCTTTCTATAGATCTGAATTGCTCCCTTTGATTTTACTGTAACAACAAAATTCTACAGAAATAAAGAAAAAGTGGAAATCAGAGGAGGAGTGACATTAAATTCAGGAACAATACTTAAAGGATGATGCTGGAGAAACAGGCTTGGGAAGAAGAGCTAGAGGGAAGTGAAAACTAAGAAAATAATTTTACAAACCATGCTGGAATCATTGACTCCTACAGTGGGGTAATTCAAGACCAGGCATACATTATAGCTGAGGAAAGTTAATAATGGCAATAAAGCCATAATTCCTGCAGTAACTGGAAGCAGTGCACAGGAAGTTATTTTCAATTTGGTAACTATGTGAGACTTTTGATAGCTATTAGAAGGATAATTAGGGGTGAAATGAACATTAAATCAATGTTTGCAAGCTAAACTCCATGTGTGTGCATATGAGTGTGTCTAGTTTTGCCTTCACTCAAAAACAGAATAAAACTTTCAACTTAAAGTCATATTTTTTCCCTGAAAAAATGCATTTTGTCTCATTTTCTGCACTAGACATAATTTCCCTTTCAAAGCACTTTTCTTATTTCCCTCAGTTCCTCATGGCTACATTTGTGTAGGAAGGGAGTCATGCTACATGACAAAAGAAGACTAGGTCACACTGGCAAGATGAAATCTTCAGGGTAAATCACTTACTGATAGAAATCAGAAATGTCCTAGGTCCAGATTGCAGAAAAGAGGGGCTTGGAGAGAAGGAACCACACATATGTATGAATCTGCCTAAAATCATCTGTTGTTGTACTGCACTTCTGGATAGACTTGTCTTTTAATTTCAAATTGTTTACTAATAATGACCCTGGGCTCACTGAGTTTTCAAAACCCTGTTTCAGAGAAAACCATCATCTGCTGCATGCATTTCACTATTACCTCCTCACAGAGTGGATTTAAAAGAAAACACCTTATATTACAATTAGCAGAGAATCTGGGTAGCACAGAGGTGCTTGGCTAAATGGAGCAGCTGCTTTTGGCCTAAATAGTTGTTTGGTGTAAATAAGCCATGTCAGTTTTTCATTTGGGTTAGGAGCCTATGCAATAAACCAGGTAGTAAAAACAAACAAACAAAAAAGAGAGATGAGAGACTGCTATGATGTGCAAAACAGCATGAAATAAGAAAAGTCCCTCCTGGATATTCATCTGAGCAGGGTGGAGTGCATTTCCCCCCCACCCAAAGCAATGGTCTAAAGAAGATGTCGGTGCTGTCAGGGCCTGATGAACTGCTTCCAAGCCACAGGGCAGGGCTTCACGCTGCCTTCACACAGGGAAAGTTTTCTGCGCTTGTCTTTGCAGCAACACACATTCCCTCAGATTAATTCCAGCTGTGCAGTGCCTCCTTAGCAGAGTTGTTATGTATTAGTAATGCTATTCGATTTGAGCAAATGGTCTCCCCTTGCACATCTTGCTCTCTTTCCAATGGTTTCTGTCACACATACACAGGTACACAAACCTAGATAATTTATTTTTTTTTTAACACAAAGGAGGACAGATTTTTCCTTGTCTTCTTTCTTCAAGCAAAGGATTTAATACACTACTACTCCTTATTATCACAAAATCCTCACTAGCTTCACCTGGAAATAGTGCTGGTCAAAGTTTTACTGAGCATTTTGTCATTTACCAGGCAGGAGACTGCAAGCACTGATGGTGTAAATCAGGAGTAACTCCATCATCATGGACCCAAATAGGATGAGAATGGTGCTGAGAGCACACAGCTGCAAAGCTTAAGGATGCTCAGACCTGATCTTTAACTTTCCAACCTGCTCAGCCCAACCATCACTTACACAGAGCTGATATCCTTAAATATCTACTTTTTTCATTTCTTAGCCATGTCATTTTTACAGCTTTCTTCTTATCACAGACTTATCATCTGCTGTGGTGCCACATGATGGGTCATATTGTGGTCATTTCATTTCCACAACAGATATCCAAAGCTCTGAGACTGTTTTCCTCCGGCATTTCCAATACTGATGTTGTCAGCCATACACACACATATATATGTGCACACATGCACATATAAAGAAATTCCTACACCAGCATCATTAGCATGACTGCCACCTCACTACCCTTCTCTTCCAAGCATTAATGAAAGGAGAGATGGATTGCAGTTAGTTAATTCCTTTCAAAACTGAGCTGAAGTCCTGAATTTGAGACTGAACTCTAACTCATACAATCTGTATTGTGTCAGTAATAGTGCTTTACATGTACATAAGCATATATTTATATATATGCTCCATAAGTGGTCTTCACCTATGCTAATGGTAGTAAAATATACACCAAATCTGATACCCATGTCCCAAAGCACTTGGCAACCTACATGTTAAAACTGAGATATATATTTAAAGTGCCTTGCCACAACATATTCATCAGGGTAGTTTTCCAGATAGATTTCCAGCTTTCTGCTTTTCTGACTGTTGTATCAGTCTGCAAGCCAATACTTGGAGTAAGTGTTTTGTTAATCAACAGACAAATAATAATATTCACTAGAAATCTAGTAAAAAAGCTAAACCATTAATTTAGCACATTATAGAATCAGCTTTCAACAAAGACCTTAGAACCCGAGAATCATAGAAATGGTCTGGGTTGGAAGGGACCTTAAAGACCATTTTATACCTTCTCCCTGCCATGAGTAGGGACACATTCTACTAGACTAGGTTGCTCAATGTTCCATCCAACCTGCCCTTGCATAAACATAGGCCTAAGGCTTAAAAGTAGTGTCAGTCAGTGTTTCGTTTATTATCTTCTTATTTCTTTGCTCTTCCAGCATCCTCCTTCCCTTCCATTTCTAAAATTGCCAAAAAGCTGCTTAAATGTATATTTGAAACCCAGTGAAAAATAAGGCTGAAAAATGAGAAAATTAATTACAACACGCTATTTCCATGTCCTGGCACTGGGCTGTTTGGTGCTTTTTTTTTCCCAGACTTGGGGAAATTTGCTAACATAATCTTTAGGAGTGATCATGGAGAAAAGCAGTTCAATTTGGATACTCAAAGGCATTCAGAAGCTGTTTTAGAGCTGATCTTCCAGTTGCTGGCTTCTTTGTGCAGCAGTGTCCCACAAGAAATGGGGGTTGCTATATTGTCCTTCCTAGCAACTGGCCTTTCCAGCCCTTCACTGTATAACAGGTGTATGACCAACGTGCATTAGGTGCTTCATAGCACATCATTTTTCAGAATGTGCTGATTTGTACATGTTTTCTATCCCCATGGCCTGTAAACTCTCTCACAGACCAGAGTCAACAGCTTTGAGGCTGGAGGGCAGCCCACTGCCAATCTCTATAGAATCACAGATTTTGTACAGTTGGAAAAGGAGTCTTAGATCACCAAGTCCAACTATCAACCCAGCAACACCTCCACATCCTCACATGTAAGGACCAAAATTCAGCTTCCAGCAGTGAGAAGCCTGACAAGCTTAAGCAGCAAGGCATGGTCAACAGAGGCTGAGACAAAATCCCATCACTAAGAATAAGGCCTGCTGATGTTCAGCCATGCTGATTAGCTTTCTCTGGTGCCAAGATAGAAATGGATTTTAAGATTAAATTTATCGATTTATGCTGCAACGCTTTGTTTTATTTTCCCCATGTAAATTCCAGTTATGGAAAACATTAACTAATTGTGCAACCTAGCCAAAACTTGTATAATTCCTTAGTTAACATATGTTACCATAATCTATCCTCCTTATTAACATATCCTGGCCCTGATACCTTTAAATTGCGTGTTGCGTGTTCAATAAACCACCCCTGTTTTTACCCCTATATCTGATATCAACAGCTGTTCATACTCTTACATGTCATATCTACAGATCTTTTGAACACTTCCAGGTGCCATGACTCCAACACTGGCCTGGGCAGCCTGTTCCAGTCCCTGACTACCCTTTCTGTGAAGCAATTTTTCCTAATGCCTCAACTGAACCTCCCCTGGTGCAACTTGAGGCCATTTCCTGTGTGTAGGGCCTTTATTATGTTTGACTTCAGCAAATACTGTGTTGGAATACAGGTAGAAAGAAACACTGCACTTGGATTGCTCAGAGTTGTATCTCTCCAAGGGCAGCCATGTGTGGCTCACAAATGCCTTAAGTATGATCTAACTTTTGAAATACCCATATCAGACTTAAAGACTGCCTCTGAATTTTTATCTTAGCAACAAACTGCTCAGGAAACCAGAAATAACTCATGTGTAATGTGTTCTGCCTCCTGCAAGTTCCTTCTGAAACTCAGTTTGGAGTCAACACAGCTTCGGGCCATAGAGAGAAAGCTTGTGGTACTGCAGGGAATACAATAGAGGTGGTGGGGCTTTTGTAGGGGTTCCTGTGTCTCACATATCTGTGACTTGCCAGCCATGTGGTTCTGGTTAACATTTCTGAGAGCTGTCCAAAGTGGAAAATCGCTATAAAAACAGAGAATACTACTGAAAACTGCCCAGCCATTCTATCTTGTCTGTGTGACTGCTCTGGGGGACTCATTGTTATGGTGCATGCAAACCCCTCAGGGAAGGCAGTTTGCAGATTTTATATTTTCTGCTGGATGGGGAACTGCAGCACATCTACTTGTTGAAAAAATTTCCCAGGTGCTGTGATTTGAAGTAATTGTTTGCCCACCCACACTGTGAAGCCCAATATGCTTGCCTTAGCTTCTAGTCTTGGTTTGTAACCTTCATATTTCCAAGTATTTTAATATTCATCTCACAGTATTAATCCCCTTGCCTGATAGTTCTGGGCTATATTAACAGGTTGGTAATGTCTATTGCTAAAATACCCAGCTGGCTTATAACTTTGCCACTGTGCCCACACTAAGTGCATGGACATTGCTCTTGTCCAGTAACTGTAAAATTACAGAAGTAAAATGAAGTTTAAAATGGGATCCATTGCCATTGATGTTGATTTATTTAGCAGAATGGGTGTCTGCACGTTTGTTATTTTCCTTGATCAGAGAGAATTAATCTTCTTCCACTGCCATAAGTAGTGGTATAAATTATGTTCATAACTGATTTTGGGCAAAGTGATTAGGAAGATGTATTTGATCCTTGAGGCATCAATAGTTCTTTGCCTTCTTTAGAGCACATTAAAATGCTGCTCTACTATTTAATTCTACAAGCATCCTTGGTACTCATTTCTTATGTAGATAAGAGAGTCCCTCGTGAATGGTGTCCTTTGGTTTCATTTCCATGATAGAACTTTTGAGGAAATCAGGGTCAGAGAACTATGTGCCTCTGGAAGTGCCAATGTACTTTAGTTCAGAAATGCATTTAAGCCAAA
>VWZD01013070.1:680-42172 GCA_013396695.1 Sakesphorus luctuosus
CTATCTCACAGGCTGTGTCAAATTATCTTAGTTTCCCTTCCATAAAATGGAGTGAATACTATCCCTGAATATTAAATGTCCACACCACAACTGACTTACAAAGTTTCATGCAATGAGAATACTGACATTTGTAGTGTGAACACTGTTCAAGAAGAGTAGGGGGACACTGAAGAACACCACTGATAGACCGATAGACCAATAGATAGATAGATAGACAGACAGGCAGACATACACACACACATGTAATCTACTCTTAATCTGTAGTTAGTGAATAAAACAGCATGCATCTAGCACAGATATATTGATAACATTATGTGTGGTGTGTGTACACGGCTTTTTAATCTGACAATAAAACAGCCAGGTGTTTAGATTCCTCTTGCTGATTCTCGAGCTCATGCGCGGATTTGGATACTGAAGAACGCTGGTTCTACTGAAAGTTAAGAGTATTGCTGTAGAAATAGTTACTGACCCTACATTTAGTAGAAGCCTTAGACTTGGATTACCAAGGGTACTGTAGCCCAAGGGCAATCCCACATCCCAGTTTTTAAAACTCTTCTCATTACTCTTGGTATCTTGTTAGCCAAAAGAATGCTGTCAATATTAACTTGATTTTTTCTCATTCTCTGTAGTGAATTGTTCAGGGTATGCCTAAGACATGCATTTTCTTGTTTTTAGGATGTCATAAAGGCAAAACCAACTGCTATCATCTGTAAATCTCTAGGGACAGTATCAACATAGGATCACTGCAGTTTCCAATGTGCAGACTACACACAGATTAAAGCTGAATAGAATAAAATATTGAAAAAAGCTGAGGCAAGATGGGAATCGATTCCTTGTTGACAGTAGATCTCGCTAAATGCAGCCCGTAGAAATGTCTATCATCATCTACTTACTTGTATTTCTTGTTCTTCACATCTTCTGCACTGCTGCAATTTAATCTGTGCTCTTACTGAGCTGTCCCAATTCCAGATCCTTTATTTTTTGCTCAAATTCTCTTGGATGGGTATATAACATTGCAAAACTACAATTTCTATTTGCATGTATTACATTTCTGCATACACATATACGTACACATGTAACACATTTTATTTGCCTCAGAAACTAACATTAATAGCAAAATGGGGAAAGAAAATAATTGACTCTTACGAGGCAAGCTGTGTAAAACAGTTAAAGCCATCATCATCATAAAACTCTACATCACACTTTCTGTATTTTTTTCAAGTCTTCTCTAATATCACATATTACTCAAATTTACAGTCATTGTTTTAAGCAAATAGAAACCACAGTAAGATCTGTCAATAAAATAATTATCTTCATTTTCATTTTCTCTTATGCCAAAGATTATAAAGAAACAACCTTCATCCAATTATTAGAAGGTACTTAGGCACTACTTAGGCAGTGCTTCCACTCTGTTGGCATTTCTAGTCTAAGTATCAGAAACACAGAACATGATGAAATGAAGTGGAACAGCAAAATATCTTCACCCTCTCCCCCCCGAATTACATAATGAACTTCATATAAAATAGGACTTTGTTTCTTACCTTCAGCCACTTGTCAACACACTTGGCATGGAACTCATGGTTGCAGGGCAAGACTCTAAGTAGCTGCCTTGACTCAAAATCACACATGCACACCACACATCTAAAAAAGACAACAACATTCAAATGTATCTTCTATGTAAGAACAACAAATATATAATTCCATGCAAAACTTAACAGGTATGACTGTGACACAATAGCTGTCTTACTCCTTCAGTAGCTACAGTGATCTATATCTGACAATGTAAACTGAGAATTGATGCTGTGGGGCTTTGTGAGTGGGGTTTTTTTTTGTTACTGTGCTTTCAAATCACAAAGCAAGAGCTCCTTCTCACAGGAGTTCACAGATGCAACCAACACAACAGAACAGATGTTTTACCAAAATCTAAAATAGCAGAGATGATGATCAACAAAGTTTTCTCCCTACTGATGCTTTTAAGTCACACCAAAGGTCACTGAAACTCATGTATCAGAGAAAAATCCTAACTCCAAAGTTAAAACATTAGATAGTATTTGGTACTAAGTCACTTTAACTACTTTCATATTGATACTGTCCTTTCCACTTGATTGTACAGATCCTAAAAACCCAGTAAGTGAGTTTTAAAAACAAGAAGATGCACTGCTGAACTACTGACCAAGTTCTACCAGGAGCACTTGAAACTTCAACACTTGAATCTGTTTTGACATAGGCTAAAGTATAAATTGATAATGTCTTTTTAATGTTTAATATGCTGAACTTAGAACACCTTTACTTACATTTTAATCTTTTTAAATGCTGAGGAACTAAATGAAACATAGCTAAATTATGTGAGACTAGATAAGAGGTTTTAATATAAGACTAAATAGTATTTGTTCTGGAAAGCACGTTAAGAAAAAAAGAAAATTAAAAGGTTTACTGACATAATTGCTGTTAAAGCCCTTCTGACTTAGCTGAGGATGCAAGTTAAAGAAATGAAAATCAAGCCACCCTAATTATGGATCTTTGAAAGAGATCAATATACTTACAATGTCTGCTCTGACTGGTGATTGTTTGGATTGAACCTGTAGGATGGAAGCTGCTCAATGTCTGCTTTTGTTAATCCCCGTGGTTTGGCTTCTCCCAGGCGTTCTGCCAAATTCAGCAGTGCCTGCAAAACACGAAAACTGGACACTTAAAAATTCACTGATCAAAAAAGGCTCTGGTTCCACTACAGCTGAGGCTACCATCACACCTCCCTATTCCAGCTGGTAGCACAAAACACCCTGCTATCAATAAACATTTAGAACCTCAGTTTTCCAATATAATACAAGCTCCATGGAAAGGCTTTCAGAACTCAACCATTTTTGTAATTGAGTAACATACTATCTTTGGGACTTCAAAAGGTCCGGGACCCAACTTCCAATCAGTCATATGATTGTACGCACAGCTCAGTAAATAATTTGCTTTTGAGGGACCGCCTCACCCTCCTATGAAATTAACACTGCTGGTAAAAAACTGCAGCTGATTTCCTTCCTAAGAATATGTGAATCTGGTCTTGTGAGAGAAATTAAAAATTTAATGGGACTTTTTCTGATTTCCATTCCATGTCTTGGGCTAGCTGAATTAAAATATGGAGATTTATCCTCAATCTGTAAAACAAATATATACCATCAAACTTCAGGAGTTTTTTTTTCTGCTAAATTTTTATGTTAATTTTCTATAAGCCAAACATTGCAGCTAAAATCCTGTCATACATAATTTGCAGTCTGTCATGTATGTAACTCACACACCTTCACAAGGGACCTAGGAAAAACATCACAATAAATGTGAGAGAACCAAAGCACAAGAAAAGTTAAAAGATCCTGTGAAAGTTGCAAACGGTACAGGTCACAGAGAGACTGCTTTTATACTGTTGAACCTAGGGTTCAAATTCTCAGAAGACATTGCTTTTCCTGAACCACCACCAAAGTTATTACAGAAGTGCTCATCATTACATTAAAAATGGGCAACTACATAGAGATCTTAAAGGCGAGCATAAGGAAAGAGATGCAAAAGTCAGGGTTGATGGTGGCTCACTGGAGAGAACTCAAATGGAATACAACAGCTTCAGAATCAGCAAAGACGTAACAGCTGGAATTGCCCCATAATTATCTAGGATATTTTAAAGGCTTCTACATCTCTCAGTGTGAATTACCACACCCTCCTGAGGGCCAAGAAGAACAGGTAGTAAGGCAGTTCTATAAAATTACATTTAGATTAATTAATCTGATGATATTAAAACTCTTCTGTAGTAACACTATCCTGAATGTTACACACATAAACCCAGTAACTCACCCTGTTCTTTTTAAAATGCTCCACTTCTGTTTGGTATTTAAAGTCAATTAAAGTTCAAAAGGAGAAGAGTAGCATGTAGAACGTAAAAGCTGAACAATTTAATGATTGGTAGCCTGGAAAAGTGGATTTTGGGAAACAGCAACAGACAAGAAAGAAAGCTAAGCACTTCTACTATCCAGTATTACAAAATATCTGAAAGGATGGGTTTTGGATTTTGTCTTCCCAGTTGTAACATTTATTTGAAAGGCAAAATCAGGGTTAAAAGCAAAACATAATAAAATTTTATCTATTGCTTGAGCTAACATCTTTAAAGGTGCACACCAACCTCGTAGTTTTCTACCTCTCCATCTTCCACATCCAACTCAAAGCTGAAAGCTGGTCCAACTGCAGGTGGCACTGGGAGCATTGATCTACCATGAGAGCAAAAAAGGATAAGGTTCAGCATCTTGCTGAAGGAAAGCACAGAAACATCTAGCAGAGGTAAAGCTACCTTACTGATGCCTCTTAAACCAACAAGTTCTCAGAACTGGTAAAAATGTTATGTTTGAAGTCCAGAACAGACATTTGAAGTGAAAGAGTCACAGGAAAAACCTAATTCTGCCACCTTTTGATACTGGGAGTGCTGACTTTTTAATTGCATGCATGTCTCACTTGGTATGTTCAACCAAACTCAGCTTTATGACAAAACTAATCTCTTAATTATCACTGACTATGGAGAGCTAGAAGTAATGACAAATTGACATTCTAGTTTTATATACATTTCATTTCTTTAAGTGGATAAAATGCCATCAAAGAAAGGGAACCCTAAGTCCACTTAGCTCTCCAACACAGAAGTCTCTTGCAACTTTTCTAAGACTAAAACACATAATGAAGATAAACAGGGTCTGCCACTGGACCAACTTCCATACTGAAGGCAAGCACAAATTCACTTTCTCATGTACTGTGATACTGGTTAAAACAGAATCCCTTCAGATATATTAGAGAGATGTTTTTCTGGTTTTATATTTAATAAGTATTTTTACCCCTCAAGATAGTACTATGGGCCAAAACTTAATGCACACACATGGAAATCACAAATTCAAAGCACTAAAATACACCAAAATCCCACTGAATTCACCAGGAATTACTGTGCCACATCGTGTCCTCTGTGGCCAGGCAAGAGGCTATGACATTACTCTCAGACTGCAAGATGCACAGCTGAACAACCTCGGTGAATTAGATTCCTGGTGACATTTTCATGCCACATATAACATTGTGCAGAGAGAAACTATAGATCTGATGTCAGTGTTTATTTTCTTGTCAATGTCAACTTTGCCATCAAAAACTTAATCCTTGTTTTCCAAACATTTCACACTTACTTCCAAAACAGAACACAGAAGACTAAGAAATATCATGTCATAGACCCAACTTGCCTCGCTTGAAGGCTACCATAACATGCTACAGCTAATTTCTAAATGCTAATTGTCCCCCATCTTTTCCAGAAACAGCTAATCAGCCACAGAGCAGAAACTGAACAGATGTAACAGAGTAGCAGTGCAGCCAATAAGGAGTAACACATCACAGAAAACTATGAAACACAAGGGTGGGAGCTAAGAACTAAACCAAAGTAATTTACTCTGTAAATGAAGCCACAGAGGAGTTGATCCTACAGGGTTACCATGCTGTCAGAGTATCACAGATCTGAGATTTAAAATTTGCTTAAGATTTTAAGAAGAGTTCAGAATCAAGAGGCTACTGTATCTCAAAACATCTACAAAACTACTTGAACAAAAATTGATTCACTTATATTTTTTCTTGCTCAAGGGTGTATGCTATTCAAAATAGGCTGAAAAATGTACACAGAAATGGAAGTTTTCCTCTGAGACAGGTGAAGTGCTTGTTGAAAGTCACATGAATTCTTAATAGCCTACATGGAAGCAAATGTACTTTACACTTACAGCACGTAAGGTAATAGGCTGGGATGGTAAGGGTGTGGTGGTATTGGCTGCTGTGATCGGTATCTGCTGCGCCCTGTGAGTCTTCGAGGCATAAAAGGTGGGTAAGGCTGTAAGAAAGAAGAAAATAAGCTTCAACTGGAACTTGTGGAACTGGAACTTGTGTCCAGTTCTGGGGTCCCCAGCACAAGACAGACATGGACATAGTGGAAAGAGTCCAACAAAGGGTCACTAAGATGGGATTGGAGCATCTCATGTGTGAGAAAAGGCTGAGAGAGCTGTTTAGTCTGAAGAAGAGGAAGCTCAGGGGGATCTTATCAATGCACATAAATACCTGAAGGGAGGGTGCAAAGAAGACGGAGCCAGGCTCTTTTCAGGAGTGCCCAGTGGCAGGACCAGAGACACTGGGCACAGACTGAAACACAGGAGGCTCCGTCTGAACATCAGGAAACACTTCTTTACTGTGAGGGTGCCTGAGCACTGGTACAGGCTGTCCAGGGAGGTGGTGGATCTTTTTTCTTGGAGATATTGAAAAGCAGGCTGGACATAGTCCTGAGCACCCAGCTCTAGGCAACCCTGCTTAAGCAGGGGGGTGTTGGACCAGATGACCTCCCTTCCAACCTCATCCAGTCTGTGACTAAACACTTTCTTTTCTTAATCTCCTCTCTCAATATTGAAATACATTTTTAGTAAAGCATTCTTTAAAAAATCCAGCCTCTGCTCAAATCCTAAAGAACCTCAGCACCAATTTGAAATTTTTCCCATCTACAACATGCAATCATATCATTCCATATGAAAAAGTGGTAATATACAACAGAAATCCTTGCAACTTCTTGTGTTGTTTGTCTATATGCAAGATAGTCTGGGAAATAGGACATAAACTGCTGACTCTCTTATAAATATAAAAGCCAAGGTGCTATCAGGCATGCCTGTGTACAAGTGGTTGAGTAAAAAAGCACTTAGAAAAGTTTTTAAAAGGAGATTTTTTAAAAAAAATCCCTTGAAAAAACACCTGCCTTTTAAGTGTTAGTATATATCTACATTTATTCTAAAGTGTTGAAGCCCTTCAAGTGTATGTGGACAGTTTAATCAGGACCATTTCTGCAGCTGGACCATGTCTAAAGAGACAGTCAAATCCTAAAGCTTCAATGCATTCTTTCAATGCATTCTTGGACAAATCAGGGCTTTTCTGTCATCCTTTTTTTACTGAAATATTTTTAGTATTTTCTACAACTGAAATTCATGTACCCCTATTAAATTCACATTACACATTTTTGAAGCAAAGAACACTCAAAGTCTTTACTAAGATGTTTTTTTTCTTCCATGTTTGAAATCTGAAATTACAAAAGGACACCACCACCAGTGACTAACCTAAAATCCCATAATTTTACAGTGGAAGCTTAATTGATAGGCAGACATTGTCACACATAAAACTAACATATGAATACAAATACAGTGCAAAAGAGCCAGGGTCTTTTTGCTTTGAAGTTTCAAACTGGGTATATCAAACATGGATTTTAATGCTTTGTGAATTCTGCAATGCAAAAACATAATTAGAAACTGCTGTATTCACTGAATGAAAGAGAATCAGAAATGCAGCCATTCCAGTAATATGCTAATATAAATAAATCTTAATAAATATTTAGGCTGCTGTATATAAGACCACATGATTACTTGTAATATAACTCTCTCCTGTTCCTCTGCGATAAACAACCCAGAGCTGAAGCATCAGAGAGGACAAATGCTACAATCTGCAAAAAATGATACTAAGTTCCTTACCTACTTTAGTAACTCAACTTCGAAATATAGAAAACCTCACTCCAACCAAAATGTTTGTGATTAGACTAATGCATTTAACAAGCACACAGAATAAAATACAGGAAGTTTATGGAAGCATTTAAGTGTCTTTTTCTCCAGAGTGACTCATGGTGACTGAAAACTTAATTGAAAATCTGTACACCTCTAGATTAATAATAAACTGAATACCTTTCTAAAAGGTGGAGACTGACTTGAACCTTTTTAAAAACTGCAGCAAGCATGTGACTAGGTTCTGTGATCAGACTAATTAAAGACAAGATATCTGTATATTCTGCAGCTGCAGGGCCTAGAATTTCATTCTCATTTAAAACTTTAAATAATAATATACCTCTAAAACCTTTATCAACTTGATACACAAGTCAAACATTGAAACATTTTGGCCACTATACTTGACTTCCAGTTAGTTATTTGAGCATCACACACCAGAAAAGTTTTTTTTAAAAAAAAAGAAAAAGCAACCCACATAAAGCAACAGCAACAACCTCATCCATTTCAGGACTAATATAACTGCAGATTCAAGTACAACACAAAGATCCCAGAGGCAGCACCACTGGACACACCACAAAAGCACACAGGTCAACAAAATTCACCTCAGACTTTATCCTGCACCAGGTTTAGTACTTTTTTGTGCTGCTGCAGATAAACTGCCTGTAGATCCCCAGCAAATTGTTTTAAAGCTTTAAAGCTTTGTAACACAATGTGATCTAAATCATGGGAGCACTCTGTACAACTGCTTGCAGAGAAGAGCTGTTTTTAAAACACTCTAGCTTTCCTGACTCATGGCAACTCAACATGACATATAATGAAGCATTAGCTAAAAGTTACGACAGCGTTTATAAACTGTACTAATCAGTTTCTGCTGTAGAAGTCCTGGACTGTGTGACAACATGAAATTTTTCAAAGGAAATCCTGCTACAATTTGCAGACAATGTTACTGTAAATAACAGGCTGGTGTAATTAAATCACCTGTACCTTGATAAAGACAAATGTAAAGAAAATACCACAGTATGCACCTATACCAGTAATGGAATACAACTGCAAAGTGCCACCTTTCAACAAACTGCACAACAGAATAAAGATCAAGAATGTTAATGCAGTATGGATGAGAATGTAGCATAGAAAGCAATACTTACTACACCGAATGACACCTCCTGGTGTAATGGATCGTGGGCTAAGAATTGAAGAGGAGCTGAGGGAGGCAACGTTGGTGGATGGGCTGAGGGAGGGTATGTAAAACCTCCTACAGGAAGGTGTTCTCCAAGCAATTCTACATCATTTTCTATCCTTTGAAGTGGCTAAAAAAAACCAGAGATAGCCTTTGTTGCAATAATAGAGATGCAATTTTTCCCCAATAAAGAACTGCAGTCCAGCTATATATACCATGCTGCTGTCATCAATTTCACAGTAACTCTGTAAACAATTCCTACATCATTAACACTAGCCAAAAAGCAATGACAACTACACATTTGATATAAATTCACTGTTTCTAGCTCACCATGCTTATAGACCAGGAATTTATGTAAGCTAGCAAATATAGGAGTGGCTGTAATTTCCTGCTTCTTGCTGTTTTCAGGACAAGTATTTGCTCTCCCTCTTGCCAAGTTACTCTCACTATACAACTATGCAAGAGAAAAAAATAAAACAACCATAGACAAGAACTGAAACTGTGCTAGAAAAACTGAAAAGTGGAGATAAAACATGGTGGCTCCAGTTGATTAAACTGCTAATGATATTCAATAATCAAGCAGATGCTTGACTAGGGGGATCAGCCAAGAAGTCCTACCCAGACATGCAGGCCAGAGACTTCAGAAGCATTAGATTCCAGCTCAATATTGTAACTAGTCAGGTCTAGAACATCAGTCAGGTTCAAAAGCGCCTAAGAAACAACCAGGAATCATCATTGTTTCATAAATACACCTTTCTGTTACTGACACTGAATTCTACCATTTCAAGAAATTCAACTAAGAAAGCTACCTTGAGGAACCAAAGGAATAATCTGTTGTCCTGTTATGCAGAGCAAACTTCAGTCACAAGGTATTCTTAAACCACTATAATGCAAGCTTTCTTGCCAGAGCTAGAAGTTAACAGGCAAGCCTAGTTAATAACCTAAGTAAGCAACTCAAGCTAAAACCCAAGTCCATATTTTTTCTAAAGTTAAGTCTTACAAAGATTGCTACCACTGAAAACTGCTTTGTTACGATGATGGGAGCTGTTCTTATGTCATTTTAATAAAGTGATTACAACTCAATCCACACCTGAGAGAGGCATGAAGAAGTCTCAGCACTGTTTGTAACAATGAAGCTATTTTCTATTTCTGCATTACTGAAATACTTGCATCTCTGACTCAAGTACTCATACTACCTACACAGTAAGAATTGTAGGCCAGAACTATAACCTTAATTTCCCCCTAAATCCAAAACAGGGTCATTTTTTCTTGTGTTTGCACAGTCCCTATCACTAAGCCAAATCTGCTTAAGCAGACAGCATCAGTAGCTTTTTGGAAGTGTGAAAAAAGTGTTCTAGGAAAAGCACTTGTAATTTAAAACTTAAAAAAGAAGGACTATAAAAGAAGCATGTAATGAAAGTAACACTCTGTGCTTTCTCCTTTCTCTGCTAAGCTCTTCTCTGAGACATGTACTGTGCTACACAACCTCTTCGGGATTCTATTCTGTTTCCTGGGAAAGAAATATCTGACGGTGAAGCAAATTCTTATCTTTCTGACAGAAGTAAAAGCCTATGGTGAAACAGCACAGATAATGATGAAATCCCAACTGAAACACTGAACTTCAAAGTACTTTTTCACCTTCATACCAACCAGTTTCAGATTCTAAACAAAATCCTTCTGTTTCCTCAGTCAGGTATCAGTACTAAGTGCCCATCCAGCCCCACCAGTTCTACAGAGAGTGGGGTAAGAGACATTACTTACCGACCGTGATTGCTGTGCTTGGAAAGGAACAAATTGTCCTGGAGGAGGCAAGTGAGGAGGGTGGTGTGTGGAGATGTGAGGAGGATGCAAAAGGAATGGGTCACTAGAAATGAGGGGTGGAAATGCTGCATATGGTACAGGTAGGTGCTGGACTGAGCACGCCTGAAGCATCTGAAATAAAGGGAAAACAATACATTTTTGTCTCCAGCACAGACATTCCCTATACAACATTCTATATTCTATGTATTTGTAATGGAAAGATATCATTAAAGTACAAAAAATTTTTGCCTCCTTGGAAAAGCCTCTGAAAGACACATAAATAATAACTCATTCAAATACACAAGGAACAGTGATTAGTACAGAACAGGCTCTAGAACCACCAGTGTGACATCTGCAGGGCACTCATGGGGTGCCTGGAAGTTAGGATTTTCAATATTCCAGGATTATTAGACAGGCTCCTTAGTGATGAACAGATACATTTATCCTCATTCATTTTATTTTTGCCACATATTACCATCAAAACACCATGCCAAAGCAATGGCCTTGCAACCACTTTAAGCTGTAGATGCAGCAGAGGGACTCTCAGCTGTCTGACTGTGCCTAAAAACCTCTTGCCTCATACATTATGAGTAATTCATACTGTCTGCTCAGTTCTGCAGTTCAAGGTGATTCCTATGCTGTAAAGGCAGCTCCTTCAGTGACAGCTACTCTGCAGAAGAGGCCTTTATCTCTCCCCCTTTAAATTCCTGACACAAAAGCAACTTTGGGCACAACAGTTTGATGAAGACTTTGAAGGGGAACAGGAATGTGCTTTGTGGAAGTGTTCGGTTTTACTTCCATCTTTAGATATGAAGAGACAAGAAATGTGTATTCTCTTTTTTCTTGCTCTTTGATCATCAGAATGTTAGCTATTTCTGTTACATTTCTGACAATTAACAGAGCAATTAGCTAAGACCTTTGCTATCAAATCTTATACAGAAAGTTGACCCAGTTCTGATCTCTTTTTTTTTTTCATATTCCTGTCACACGGCACATACTGTGCACATTGACTACAATAGCATAAAATGGTAAAAGGAACTAATTTCAAATCAGATTACAGTAGTGGGAGTGGAATTATCACCTCTATTTACTGTGATCATGACCAAACATATATCTTCACATGTACAGAAACAGCAGCAGATTAATTTGATCTACAATTTTTCCATAAATGCTGACTATTCTTTCCTCACAGTTACTATCTCATTTTTCTAAAAGAGAAATACCACAGACAAGTGGTTCTATTGTTATAAAAAAATTTATTGTATTTTACTAAATTAAATAAACTGAAAAAGCTGAAGATAAATCTGGATGCAGAACATCACACAGTGTTGTTTAAAACTGGAGGTTCTTTGGGAAACATCAGAATAGGTGTAATCCTAAAATTCTGTATGTTAAAGATTACAATCGATCCCATATGCATTTGGAATGAACTATGCTATGCCCATGTCACTTTTTTAAGCTAGAGCAAACGAGGGCACACTAACTTCCAGGTAGCAAGAAATGAAAATTACCTACTTATTCATTCAGGCTTTTGAAAAACTTTTGCTGTTTGAACATACTATAGAATGGCCTGGGTTGAAAGGGACTTTAAAGATCATTTTGTTCCAAGTCCCCTGTCACGGGCAGAGACACCTTTCACCAGACCAAGTTGCTCAGAACCTTGTCCAACCTGGTCTTGAAGACTTTCAGGGATGTGGCATCCATAATGTCTCTGGGAAACCTGTGCCAATGCCTCACCACCCTCACAGTAAAGAATTTCTTCCTAATATCTAATCTAAACCAACTCTCTTTCAGTTTGAAGACATTTCCCCCATTTTGTCCTGTCAGTACATGCTCTTCTACAGTCTCTCTCTCCACCTTTCTTGTAGGCTTCCTTCAGGTACTGGAATTGGGACACCCCAAAGCCTTCCATTTTCCAGGCTGAACAATCCAAATTCTCTCAGCCTTTCCTCACAGAAGAGGTGCTCCAGCCCCCTAATCATGTTGGCTTCCCCTGGACTCACTCTAACAGGTCAATGTCCTTCCTGCCCTGAGGACCCCAGAGCTGGGCCCCAGAGTGTTCCAGGTGGGATCTCACCAGAGCAGAGTAGAGGGGCAGAATCCCCTCCCTTGTCCTGCTGGCTGTGCTGCTTTTGATGCAGTCCAGGATACAATTGGCTTTCTGGGCTGTGAGTGCACATTGCTGGGTCATGTCCAGCCTCTCATCCACCAGCGCCTCCAAGTCCTCTTCAGCAGGGCTGCTCTCAATCTGTTCACCCCCCAGCATGTGCTGATTGAGGACTGCCCTAACCCAACCTGCCCTAACCCAACTGCAGCACCCTCAACTTGGTCTCGTTAAACCACATGAGATTCTCACGAGCCCACTTCTTAAGCTTCTCCAGGTTCCTCTGGATGCCATCCTGTCCTTTGAGAACTTCTAAAATTGATTAAGGTTGAAATTGATTTAATAACTGACATTTGTTTTATGGTTACATATACAATGCGAGAGACAAATCTTGTGAAAATAGCAGAAGTATACTGGGAAGTTTACAGATGAAGCTGGTGAGCCAGCTGACACCCTGGAGGGCACGTGTCACCTTTCAGATGCACTTTTATATGCAGTATAAATTGCCTGACAGCAACGGTGTGAAGTTCAAATGCAAATGGGAAATCTAGAATCGGGAGAGAATAACTTTGGGACTAACTGATTGCAGTCAGGTTTGCAGGAAAAAACCATGGGGTTCTAGTGGTCATGTCAAAAGGAATTCACAACACCCATAGTGCTCTCCTGCAGCCAAAAAGGACTTATGGCATGCTGGGCTGCATTGCTAAGAATGCACCTACTGAAACCAGTGAAGTGATTCCACCCTTCCATTCAGAACTTGAGACACTAATCTCAAGTAGTGTGTCCAGTCTGGGGCACCCTAGTGCCAAACAAAACCAATGACAACACAATGACCAGCAACTTGGAGCACACTGCATAAAAAGTGGTAGAACGGGACTTGTTCTGCTTTAAAGAGAGAAAACTAGGTAAAAACCTTACTGTCTGCAACTACTTTATTAGAGTGGACAAGAAGTACCTGAGTCTCGTGAAGGTGCAAATTGAAAGGACAAGATCAATGGGACCAAGATGCAATAAAGAAAATTCAATCAGATGTACAGAAGAAATGCTTCACCACAAGAACAGTCAAACACTGGAGTGGAAGCTTAGAGGGGTTATGAAATTACATACTTGGAAACTGGTACTGCTTTTAGCAGGTGACCACTAGATGACCTCCAGAGCCCTCTCCTAACTTAAACTATTCCTCAGTTTTGTGACCTAAGAGAAGAAAGCATAAAGTCTGCCTGCTGATGTTGCAAGACACTCAACCCTAATTTTTTGTAGTCACTTGTACTGGATCCATTCTCTCCACACACCTGATTAACTGTTGCACATTTAGTCCAAACAACCTAGTCGTGCTTTACTCCTGTATGTCTTTAAAGGACAGCTCTGTTGTTGAATTACAAAACATTTTATGAATTGTACAGATAATACACCTATTCAAAGCAGAGGGTAAGATTACTGTTATCTGCCATTTGGATTTCCCTAAGCCCCACTATAGTTGTAGCTTTTTCTCTGTTGTTGCTTCTTAGGACATGTTGCTTTCTTGCCTTGCTGAATTTACTATGTAAGTATTGTTCCAATCTCTGGATACCCAGTCTCAGAGTGCTTTGTACAACTGACATCATCACTGAACAGAAGAAAAAGGCTGTCTCTCATGCTGCCTCAGGGATACACACCAGCTTGTCTCGCAGATTTTCACCAGTTTGAAAGAACTACTTCTCACAGATATCTCAGACTAGTCAGCAGTACGCTGTGGACCTTGTCTCTCACAGGGATAAACGGCACCCGAGCATGATAAATGCAATGTACCCTCACTCCTCCAGGAGCAGCTTAAAGAAATAGGTGTTAATACCAAGGTTTTTGTTTTAGTGCCACACGGGCTAGTTCATGTCCTCAGGTCACAGAATGCACAACATGAAAAACTAAGTTACACACTGCTGGCAAATGCATAGCTTGCAGAGACCAAATGTGTATCAACATTATAAATGTTTACTGGACACTTTATGTAGCATTTATGTATGATATAACAGATTTTTACTGGAAAAAAGGAGAGGAAAAGCTGTGGTGCTTGTTAACACTTAATGATGAAATTTACATCAGAATGCTATGACTTGGAAAGTGGTATCACTGAGCTGACACATGAAAGTTTGAGAAAACAGTTCAAAATCTTTCAAATTCAAAGCTGGCAAAATGATTAGTCAAGGTACTTAATTTTACTCCCAGTGAGGCACAGACAGACATCATTACTGACCAGTATTTTTAGTTCTCTTTTCAGACAAGAGAACAGTTTTCAGCTTTCAGTGATCTTTCAGGATCTTACTACTTCTCAGAAGAAAACTGACTTTGAATATCAGACCTTTTTGCATATAACCAACTCCTGAACAAGGTCTTCACTAAGTAAGATTTTTTTCCTAGGTTAACGAAAGCCTTAGATACCTTCCTCTCCCTATATGAAAGTAGGTAGAATGGCTGCTGACAATAAGTCAGTTCATAAATCAGCTTTAGGTTTGAATTAAAAGCCATCATGAATCTACCACTATAAAGAGCCATACTCTATATACCACACTACGTTTAAGTACCATGTTTATCAGGTCTAAGGCCTACACTCCTATGCCACTGCAGTTTACCACAGGGAAAAAAATGGCTATTTTCAATATAACTGAAGCCACACAGACACTGAAGCTCCAAGGTGCCATTTCTACAACCAAGACTGAAACAGGTGTAGTTACAGAGACCCACTTACTGGGGGAGGCACACTGCAAACTGGAAGGTGCTGGCCACTGAAAACCACTGAGCACCCTGGGACCTGCTGAGCGCTGCAGGCTGGAATGTGCTGGCCTGTGCAAAGTGGTAACCCATGTGGAGCCACAGTTGTCACTGTGTACGAAACAGGAACTGTGCCCTGATGGATCTGCAGCAAAAGGAAAAAAAACAATTTAATACCTTACTGCAAAGCCTTAACAGTGTTGTACAGTGAGCAACGTAACAGACTTTTACCTACATATCAGAAAAATAATATATTCACAATGAAAATGTAAAAGGAGGCACATGGTTATAATTTCTGTTTATTAAAATATTGTTATCAATGGATTGTTATTTACTGATCAGAAGTTTCTCATCAAGACTAAGATGAATCTCTCAGATTAAAACTCTTAAAACTTTAAGGCACTTTAGTCAGTCAGATGCACCTAAGACTATTAAGCCTGTCTGCCCTCACCCCTCTCTCAAGTTAATTCTTACAACATAAGGCAGTAACTCCCATATGAAAGCTAATCTACAAACAGCTCAAGAATTTTCTCAATTCTAAAGGGAATGATTCAATATTAACTCAAAGATTTGTTTCTTTTAACAACAAAAACAATTTTGCAGACTTTCTTCCAAAGACCAATCTCGATTCACTCTCAAGCCAATATTTAGGCTAAATTCCTACCATAAGTGCAACAGAACAGCTAACTGGAAAGCTGAGAAGTAAAGTCAACATGCCTATGTGGCAGCAGACCCTAACTATCCAAATTTGTATTAGGAAACAGGCCCATGTAACCCAATTTTCTAGCAGGTGACATTCCTTAAAATTTAATCCTCAAACTAAGATCCAAAGGTATTCTGGACCTACAAGCCACATGGGTTGTTTTCTGGACTGTTTTTTTGTTGTTTGTTTGTTTTGTTGTTTGGATTGTTTTTTAAAAAAACTACACAAGAAATCTCTGATGCTCTAATAAAATTGAAAAGGCTTAAGTGTTAGGCAGCACAGACTGATGGAAAGTGATTATTTCAAAGCACTCCCTTCATGATCTGCTAAAATGAAACTTTACTGGTTTAAACAAGAACAGCTCATTAGGAAGCTGAGAATCAGTAAAGAAAGTTAAACTACTACACTGGTAGTGTACAGTCAGACACACAGACCAAATCAGAACACAGAACACTGAACTGAGCTTAAAATCTCAACCTGTGCATCACTAATGACAGAAACCAGTTTCAGGAGACACACTGAGTTTGACCCAGTTTTGACTCAGCTACAAAAGCTGGACATACAATGTTATCCTGGATGTGATCCTGAAATGTTTATTGGTCATATTACTAATAAAAAACAATGTCTCAAAATTGTTATTTCCCTGAAGTGGCAAGTATCACCATGGAAGACCTTAGTTAGTCTGGAAATACTGATCTCTGATCATAGTGCTTGGAAGTTAGAGGCAAACAACTGTTTAGCCAGGCTTCTCATGATGTAGGCTTGCAACATTATGCAAGAGCATGATCTGAATCTCTGAGATGCTGTAGCAGTAGAACTGCTCTGAATGCTTGTTAGAGTGCTAGGATGGCCCTGGCTTCCACCCTGGCACTTGGTCCCAAATGCAAACACTTCTCTGCTCAGAACCTGCACACACAGCATGACACACCAGTGGGGTATGCAGCTGCACTGAGAGCAAAGCAGTTTTTAAGTGCATTCTATGCACACACAGTTTGAGAAGTGGACATCCAGAAAACCAGTTCTATTTCCCACTTCCTGACTATGTGGTAACAAGTGTACCTGTGCTGCAGCCTGTTAATTCAACAAACAACAACAAACATCACTTCAACGGAATCACAGCATCATTTAGGTTGGAAAAGACACTCAAGATCATTAAATTCAACTGTTAACCTGGCACTGCCAAGTCCACCTCTAAACCACGTCCCTAAGTGCCACATCTATGTGTCTTTTAAATACATCCAGGAATGGTCACTGCACCACTTCCCTGGGCAGCATGTCCCAATGCTTGACAACCCTTTCAGTGAAGAAATTATTCCTAATATCCAATCTAAACTGCCTCAGTGCAACTTGGTGCAATGTCCTCTTGTCCTGTCACTTGTTACTTGGGAAATCAAGCCCCACCTGGCTAAGATCTCTTTCCAGGTAGTTTTAGAGGTTGTTAAGGCTCTCCCTGGGCCTCCTTTTCTCCAGGCTAAACAACCCCAGCTCCCTCAGCCATATCTCATATGACTTATACTGCAGACCCTGCACCAGCTCTGCTACTCTTCTTCGGACATGCTCCATCAGCTCACGTCCTTCTTGTAGTGAGGGGCTCAAAACTTCTTTTACAGGTCCTCAGCTACAGGATTCTACACAAACTGTTACAGAGAGGAACGATTTACCCCTGGACCAAGCACATATATAATGTTTTCATGAAAGTTAAGAAGCAGGTGAATAGTTTAGGATGGCTAACTGGTTATGCAATAATGTTATCATGAGTTCTGCTTTTGCAGAGGTAACCAATTATTGGCTTTACAAATTCTACTTCTAAATAATATACTTTAACTATTTAATGACTTTAAGATAAGGAAGTATTTCATGTGATACAGAACACATTGTTAGTAAGTATATCACATCACATCATTATCACAACAAAATAACTACAAAAGCCAAATAACTGCATTTCAAAGGTTTGAGACAAAGATCTATAAAAATATGCCAATACATGCATGGACAAATTGTTAAATATCAATCTTCTTTACTGAAAGTGTGAACTTGCTGTTTTTTTCAATGCCTATTGCAATGCTTCATATACGAAAGAAAAAACATTGTAAGAAAGCAAATAGAATTTAGTGCTCTATGACTTTCACTGGCAACTAATTTGGGGAGGTGAGGGATCTTGAAGACTTCAGGGCAAAAAACAACAAAACCAAACCCCATACCTTCAAGAGCCTTCTATTTGTACTCTAAACACTTTACCTGATCATGAATGTCAACCATCACTGCATTCTGCTGTGGCGGGTGAGCAGCTGGGTGCAACATACGAGGGGATACATTCGGTGGGCGAAAGGCTCGAGGCTCTTCTATTGCTTGCTGCTGTCCATAGGAGAGATGGTGATAGTTTTCATCCTGGCTAACAGAATTATGTCTAGACAAACGATCTCTCCTTGTTCTCTGACGTCGAACAGGAGGACTGCAAATGCATTAAAAAAAAAGAGAGATTATATAAATGACACAAATCTTTCTTAGTAACTAAAACCGCAAGAGAATCAAATATCAAGAAAGTTTTTGCACTGGAAAACTTTACTGGAACGGGTTCATTAGGTTGGAATAAAACTTTTAATGACAGAACTGCTAAAAGCCTTACAATGACAATTTTTTCAGTATGAAAATTCTTAATAGACTATAGGTTAATGCTGTTAAGGAAACCAAGAGAAGAACTCCTAATAACTTCTTAAACTGTTAAAAAATCGAAACTTGGGTTGCCATAAAAGTGCTCAAAAGCCAAGATAGCAATCTGCGTAAGATTTTCTTGCATTTATTCTGTCTAAATAAAAATCCTTCATTAAACAATCACAGATTACCCCAGGCTCTTTGTTTCAACCATGCCACAGAATGGTGGTTACTCACTTAGTGACAGCAGACAAAGCAGCAGACTGCTCTGAAGAAACAATTTTTCAGCTCTCACGTGTTCACTTACATAACTGAGTGCTTTCTAGAATCCTCTCCAGAAGATCCCAGGAAGCTGTGACTGTGCTATCCTTTCTTTTCCAGAGTTGAGAACTTGTGCAGACTGATTTAGAGAAGAACATCTACTTCTTTTGAGCAACTGATCTACCTGTGTAGGATTTGATTTTGTATTCTTACATAATTCTGTGCATGTTCTGAGCAGAGCTGCGCCTTCTGTAAATCAGAGACCGGTGGCTCAGGTTCAACACTCAGAAATTGATGCACACAAACAAGGCATAAACTCAATATTTGAAGTTTTGAACAAGCCACTTCTCATTTATTTGGAAGCGGAAAGAAGTGAAAGCACAAAATGATCTTGCAGTACTTCCAGCACATGCCTTACAATCTCCCAAATATGTAAGTTACACTTTCCAGAAGGAACAGCAAATTAAAGCTATATGGGTGAAGTAGTTTCCCATTTAGGAAACCAGACTGAAGGAATCAAACTGCAGAGAAGAGATAAAAAGGATCTGTGATCCTTAGACAAGAGTGCATGGAAGAGAACTTTTAATATTTCCCAATAAAAATCAAATGAACCCGAAACTCGTTGGCAAATCCCAGACACTTTTCAGCTTCAGTCCAACTTTTGTCCTCTGTGAAACAGACATACTCTGGGGAAGCGACAGACCACTACTACCTATCCCAAAGTTACTGTGAGTATGTGCTAAAATGTCTCAAGCCACTATTTTTCTGCCCTACTTCACAGGGATTTTATGCCATGACTGCTTATCTTAGAACTGAAACTAATGCTGATTCATGACAGGTCAGAGTGAAGGCATAACATCAGCTTGTAGTACAGCATTCTTAAATAAACGAAAAACCCAAACACATAAAAAATGCACATCTCTCTTCATTGTTGCAAACTAGCATGTCAAAACATAGAAGCACTGAGAACCCAGATTTACAGTCTTACTAATGTATGTCTTAATTCCAGTTTCCTTCCCCAAAGTTTTTGCTGCACTCTCCATCACTACATTACTAATGCAATACAACTGCTACATTCTCAGTAGATAAAACTGGCATATATAATTTTTAACCACAGAACTATTAATGCAAAAGAAATTCTACTGTTTGTAGTAGCAAGGCTGGTTTAAATTTATTGTTTCCTGCTATGAAACAGAAATGCTCTGAATATTTTAACATAAAAGAACAGAAATTCTCTAACCACCACCGGTGCTGAAAAAGGAGGCCTCTCAGACAAGGCAGATTCTCCTAAAACTAGTTGTACCCTCTGTCTTTGTTAAAAGGTCTGGCTTTACTTTTCTGTGAACCCAGAATTGCGAGAAAGCATGGCCAACAAAAGCTGGCAAAACTTCTGGAGTGTCTTTTTAAAATGAATGAAGTATCATTTTCTGATAAAACGCAAAACTGCATTTTTTCCTATGCACAATTATAAAGAAATTATACTTTCATTCAGCAAAATTCAGAGCATCTTGATACATAGCTGTATTTGCTTCCAAAATTACTGGAAATTACTTCAGAAGAATTGTCAAGATGTGTCTGAACTATCATGGAAGACCAATAACGAACTTGTACTTAAAGTCCTTAAAAAGTAGCCACAAAAAAAATTCTGTTTCTACATGCACAGTATAAACATGGTAAATGCCAGACTTCAACAGAGAGACAGGATGGAAGTGGTGAAAAAATTGCAGGAATTCCTACACTCGGGTAAGAACAGCCATCAAAAGGTATCATAACTGCAGAGTTAGCATGTGCAGACCTTAATATTTCTAATAAGGGCAATTGCTTTGCAGTAACACATTCTTGAATCCCGTTAGTTCAGAATTACATTCAAGAGAAGGAGGACAAGAAGCACAGATGAAAAGTAAGGCACAGTAATGGTACAGATCCCTGCATTTCACAGTGACCAATAAAGATAAATTCTGTGTTTCATATAGGCATGCATCATTCTTTTACATATACAATTTATCTGCTCTCTATATAACTGGACAAAAATCATCTTTCTGCAAATTCACATCAGAATGTTATCTTTCTAAATGTAATATTTATTTGCCTACTATGAATAACAATAAAAAGAATCACAGTAAGAATAAAAAATCACAATGATCACAAAAATCATTGGTAAGGTCTAAATAGTAACACAAGATGTAAAAAAAATCCAGCTAATAAAGTAACCCGACGCAGACTGTCCTGACCAACGGGAATGAATTGCCTGAGCTTGTCCTGGCCTGTTTCCTTGAACTGAATGACCATCTGCAACTGGAGCACACCTTTCACTGTATCTTAATCTGAAAACTTCATTAACTCTTGAGACCACTCTGCCACGGGAAGAGAAAACAAGGCAGGGAAAACAGGAAAATGGCTCCAAAAGCACATGCATAACCTCACCTAGAGCATCAGTAACAGATGCACTCACAATCATCTTAATGAATCAGGTTTTCAATCCCTGACAGTGGTTATTAGTTCTGGTTTGACTCCAGAGCACTCAGACTCAAAAAAACTCCTGCAAACCAAGAACAACATATGTGTTGCTCTCCCTAACAATCCTGTTCTAGGAGAGGAAATTCGCTGCTATGCTATTCTGGAACAGACCTAGAGACAGCTCAAATGCAACAGTGCACCAAAGCTAAAAAATGCAAGTGCAGCGAAACAAAGCACTGACACATCCACATGTCTCTGATTAGAGCAAAAGCTTGTGTTACCATCCAAGAGCAGGTGAGCTGGCCCTAGAAGGAGTAATGCTTTGCGTCCACGATGCTGCTGCCAACTTAATTGCTCCTGTCAGACTGAAGATGGCTTTTTAATGAGGTGTCTCCCCGTCTGCAGAATGCCTTACTTGCAAAAGCCACGGTAACGTCTGTCTGCATCTGAATGTCAGACACTTGTCCCATGCACAACCATCACTCACACATTCCTTCCTTCTTCTTCATCCCACAGCACACCCACACTTTCTAGATTCAGCTATCTAGCTTTTAGCTTGTTAAGCACTCTGCTTAACTCTGCTGGAGATGTTAATGAACTCTGCAAAGAAATCTGTGTAGGCTGATTGGACACCAGACAAGAATGGCCAAATGCAGTATATTCTAGGCATCTCAATTCAAGCTATTTCAAGGTAAAGATCACTGCCCCTGCAGAGCATCCCTGTAGCAAAGGTAGGAAAGGTCTAACCTTCTGTCTTCACAACAATCTTCAAGCTCATAATTCAACATCTTTCTTAAGTCTGACAAGCTGCTTTGAGAGCTGCGTATTTTACATGCCACTGACTGAAGCCAAGATACAAAACTAGAATGCTTTAAAATCTCTTGCCTCAGAAATACTCATGGCGGATCGTTGTTGGCAAATTCAATTTGTGGCATCTGAAGAAAACTGGCTAAATATATCTTAAGTCTAATATTTTGCATTAATGAAAAGGTACAGACACTTTCTTTTCTAAAGTACAAATCAAGCCACAATAATTCTTAGAAGCAGAGAGACAGTATGTTTTAACTTGCATAAAATTACTCAGTATTTTTGAGGTGGAATGTGAGGCAATGAAAGCTTCTGGTTTGGATAATTTAACTATAACAGTAAAAAAGTCTGTGGTTTTATGCTTTTCTAGACTATCACCCATCCAAGCACTTGTTCAATCTGGCCATCCCAATCTCTCTCTTCCATGACCATTGAAACTTCTTCCAACATCTCTGCTTTGAGAAATTAATGAGCCACAAGCTAAAACCAACACAAAAATCTAACTCCTGTTGCATGTGAATCTCCCACTTCATGCAAACATTTGACACTGTGTTAATCCCCCCATCTCCCCAGGTGGTATCCCTCATCTTTACTCAGATTGTTTTTAAGTACAATAATAATTGTGACTACAACAAAAAATCAGGTACTACATAAGTAACTCTTTACACCTTTAAGAGTAAGCCAATGAGAAAGATTTTTGCTTGCATTTTTCCACATGCTTTTTGCCTCAGTGCAGAGAGATAAGAGAATCAGGCTTATAAGTAAATGTGTTTAAAGCGTTCTTTTCCTCAAGCAATTTATTCACATAAATTTACGAGATGATGCACAAACCTGAATTACTCCCAATAACTTGCAGTCATAACTGTAAATAGCTTACAGATCAAAGGAAATGTTAACATGTTTACCATGTGTAATCTAGCCAGTGCTACCCAAAATACAGTTTACTTGAGCTAAAATTAGGAAGAATAAGAACTTGTTTCCCAAGCCACACAGCTTGCTTACCTCCTCCTGTTTCGTGCAGGTGTGTTGCATCGTTCCCCTGAGAAGTGGTGTTGGCTGGGTCGGGCCAAAGGAGGCTGCCTATTTGATGTCATCTCCCATGGTCGCATTGGTGGTGATGGGGCTGGTGATGCTGCTGTATAGTCAAAGACTGAATGGGAAAGGCGCTGCCGCTTGGGACTAGGACTGTCTTCGCTCTACGCCAGTGCAAAGAAAACCAAAACAAAACAAAAAACCCACCTCCAGATGAGTGAATTATAATCCATACTTCAGTACTGCTTTGCAGCTAGCATTAGGAGAGGCTTATTCAAGACTGCACTAAAACACCAACAAATTAAGAACCTGTAAGTAGTTGCCTATTTATTCTCTTTATGAACAGGAATTTTAAATGGCTCCCTAACCTCTGGAAGAATGAGTACTAAATTATACTTCATCACCATTAAAATATAAAAATTCTAACATCCATGCAAAATCAAAACTACATCAGAAAAGAGAGTAACAGGAAAAAAATAAGGCATAACCTATTTAACGCTCCTCCTGCCGTAGCACTTACAGGCTAGAGAGCATGAAAAGATGTACAAGCACAGACTTCACAGCAATGGAGTCTCTATTAGTCAGTAGGCAGATGCCACACAGAGCATGTGGTCTGCACTGCATCTCTTTACTATCAAGTCTGTACTTACACAGCTTATCAGACACTTGCTCTGTACTGCTGCCTATTTAGATTCTGCAAGCTCAACAGAAGGATGCTTCATCATTCATTCATGTAGGATTATGTCATACAGTTATTCATGTAATAATGTTCATTTATACACATAACCTGAAAAAAACCAAACCATCAATCTCTGGTTAAGTCTGTGTACTTGTTAAAATTCCACAGGAACTACACAGTGCTCGAAGTTTTCAGCGCAACTGATATGAAGGTCATTCACCTCCACGTGATGCTCTCCCAGCTGGTTATGAACACAACTACCTCTCCTCTTCTATGTGTGCCCATGCTTATTGAACCATTTAATAGAGTGGTCATCCTTTTCAGAAGTTCCCACTAATGCCTATGAAACCAGCAGCAAACTATTCTGTCAAAATTATAACACATCATACCATTAATAAGCATGGCAACTGAAAACAGAAAAATACATGTCATACTTCAGAGCTTATCAAATGAGCACATAAAAACCACATGAACTATCACATTGGAGCCATCCTTCAGTCCAAACAGCACATGGGCTTCGCTGACAGAACTGATGCAAATTGTAGTGTGCGGTCCTTTAGCTTAGTTAGGCCTTAGATTTAGTAGGCCCCCGTTTAGTAGGCCCTAATAGTGTGACATAGATTAGAAGGGACAGGTCACCTGACTGAAGCAGCCAAAGAAGTATTTCATACCAGATGACACAAACTGAGATGCAAAAGGGAGTGAAGGGAGGTGTATTTCCCTCTGCTCATGGTCCTGGTCTGGACAGGATGTGCTGTGCTGTTCTGCCACTGCTGCCCCATCGCTACTGCTGTTTTAGGAAGTCAATATTTTTATTGTCAGCTTCTCCCTTTTCCTTGCTAGGTATTTCTCAGGAGGGTTTGTGGGGTGGTTTTGTAGATTGGAGTAGTGAAATTTGTGTTAGGCAGAAGTGTGGAGTTACCGTTTTTTCTTTTCTTACCTTTGTATACGTGTGTGTTATATTGTAGTTTGTTTTTCATTTTCCCTCTTTTGTGCAAATATATAAATCAGTTTAAGTTTTAGGGCTTTTTCCCTTTTCCTTTGTTAGGGGGAAGAGGGAGGCTGCACTGATTGGTTGAATACTTGGCATTTTGCCAAGGTATCAAACCAGAACAAGTGGTTTGCTGCTCTCCAGTTTGTGCAATCACCCCACCACTTCAATTTCAGTCCACCACAGCACGATCTCAACTAAACTTGCATGTTATTGCAGATAGCTAAAGCAGAGAAAACAACTTGCCTGCAATGGCTCTGTGGCCCTCCCACAGTCCAGTAATGCACAGGTTGTTAGAGGCCTTGTTTCAGATTCAGTTGTGGACTGGGCTATGAACACCTTCTGGCTCTCAGCTTTACAGGGGCCTTTTATTTTCTGAACACCATTACATTGCCCCTTGGTAGGTCTCCGCTGACATATAGTTTGTACTCCAGTGTTCTTTCTGGTGTAAGTACACTCTTTTTAACAATCAAAAGTTTTCACCAGTTTAAGAGAAAAAACGTATTTTTTCCTCTTTTCTGACTTGTGCAAACTACAAAATTTACAGTTTTTCAGGCTCTTGTTTTCAAATACTTTAACACAAATTGCAGTTTCCCCCTACTGTGTCTTATCTAAAGCAGTCAAGTTCCTTATGGAACCAGCGTGATACTGCATCCATTCATTGCTCAGTCTCTTCTGAACTCCATAATTGACTGCACTTTAATGTTTCAGGGGAAAGTAGATAAAAAGAGAGGTATGCAGCTGAAGGTTCATGAAAGTAGATGTCCAGGTAAAAGGTGACTCTCCAGAATGCTGCTTGCCCTCAGAAGCTCAACACCAAAAAACTGGAAGATAGTCCCTAAGTGCCTTGAGAGCAAAGGTTCTGTGAAAATACCTTTCTCGTTAGATTTCGGAGAACATTGCCAAAGGACAGACCATTAACAAACTATGCTACAAGAGTCACAGAAGGATGATTTGTGGCTCAATTTTTAACATGGGGATTACTAAACCTATTCAAAGTGAAACGCAGGCAATAAAAATGCCAGTAAATTAGGTATACTGGGATTTTGAAAGTGCAAAAGAAAATGACAAATGGAAGAAGGAAAAAACTGCGTTTAGTGAAGCTGGCAGAAAACAGAATCCTGAAACAATAAAATAACCACTGCTGTCCTGACACATTCTATATATGCCCTTGGGTGGGGATCTTCCATTGCTATTTCTCTATTTTAAACCTGGGCACCTTCCCCAAGCATTAACATACCCTGTCCTGTAGAAAGCTGTACTACTTAGAGGACAGTGGAGATGCAAACTGCTAAGTCATGAGCCTTCACCATCATAGTAGCTCTCCAAATCCCCAAATCACTCCAGTTGTAATGTTCAAAATAAAGTCTGGGACTACTGCTACCTTTTACAGCCATTATGCTGTGTATTTTTCTCATGTCCAAAAGGCAATGACATGGACTGCCTGAGAGGTATCAAGAACATTGTATGTAGCTTTTAATTAACAAGGTAAAAGCACGACCTTTCCTTAAAGATACATTTAGCAAAAAGAGCATGATGAACAGGAATACAGATTACTTCACATTTAAAAGAAACACTCAGGACAAAGTCATCAGATTGTTACTAGTAAAAGAAGCAGCATATGTCAGGCCACTAAAACCTACAACCTCATTCCTAAAAGTGAGCACTTCACAGACATTCCCAGTAGTTTTGTCCCATTCACATCTGTGTACCCTATAAACTTTTGTAAGTTTAACGGTAACAAAAGGTGATTAAAGAGTATGCCCATTTGTAAAAGACTCCTTTTAAAGGAAACCTACTACTAAAAAATGTAAGAAAACTTTGTTACACTACTTATACATTTCTTGTAATTTTTTAATGTTTTATCTAAATGCTGTTCTATTCCATTTGCAAAAAACTAAATATTTTCACTAAGACAACACCCGTTGAGGTGTTGCTTTCTCATTGTCCTTTTCCAGTCAAATTATAAATACTGCACCCACACAGGTTATCAACCACCACAAAAGGGAATTATTACCAAAGCAATTGCTGCCAATATCTGAAGACCAATGTCCTCTCCAACTCCCTGCATATTCTCACTTAGTGGTCCTGGGAAGCACAAGAAACTACTCCATGACCTTCATCTCAAATTCAGGGAATAAACCACATCTATCTGTAGCCCCCAAAAGACCAGTACTGCAAAAGTAAGCTAATACTTCAGGAGTATTTTCAAGCATAGCCTTTTCCCACAGAAGGCTTTACACAAGTACAGTATTACAGGTATACCCCCTATAAAACCCTACGAGGCTGAATGGAAATCTGCCACCCCCATGTTCCCTCTTCATCAGTGCATCCTGAAACAGAAATTGTTTTTCCACTGATACAAACCGATAAACTTCAACACTTACAAGCATTTTCAGATTTATCTATAGGCATCTAATGAGCTAATAAACAGAGTATTTTGCATATCCTACCTGCTGTGGTAGGATATATACTCCAACAACTGTGATCTATGTCCAAATACATCTATATCTAACATTAAATTCTTCATCTGAACAGAGAGTTAAGTCCAAATGCAGCAGCTTACTCATAGGCCAGGACTAACCTAATTTTAAGTACATTTTATGGCTCAGGTCTAGTTAGCTCTGAAATAGCTGTGCTCCACAATCCTAGAACTAAGACAAAGGAAGTCACCTGTGTTAATAGAAGGAATCACTGCAGCCCAGATGAGCTTGTAACATTACTGCCTTCCTCCACCTGCACCCGAGAAAGCAGCAGAGCAGAAGTTCAACTTGGGAGTGTGGCATTAACAAGGTAGAGCTTACAAGTTCACACCAGACCCCCTTGTAACTGGCTCTACAGATATAAACTCCACAGGAAACCAACAAAATAACTCAGACAGCTACAGCCTCTCCAGCTCCCCACACCAAGAGCAGCATTCACTTCCATTACTGGCACTGCAAGCCTACAACTCCACTGAGACTCCTGTTGCTGGCCTAGTTTCTTTCTACTCAAGCTGGTCTCACTTAGCCCCTGCAGCACTCACACACACAGAGCACAGAAAGTGATATTACACAGAGTGGCAGTTTGGAAAAGATCTAATAAAACAGGACAGACTGCAGCAGCACACAGCTCAGCTAGACAAGTGTAAACAGTAGGCACATCATCTCCTTGGCTGGCGCAGTCCCACTGACCTACTCCAATGTCCCATATCCTCAGGTTTGTGTGAATAAACAGGTTTTGTTTCTTGCCTCTGTCTCCACTAAGTTTGTTTGGTACGTCTGTGTCTCTCTGTATTTTATTTATGGCTTCGCCCTTTCCCTTAGAATGCCATTCTACTAGGCCTTCAATCAAAGAATCTCACAAATAAACATTCCCACATTCTATGCACCCTCTTCAATTACTGACTGATCAGGTTTGGTCTTTTTATATGCCTCTCATTTTTTTGTTCAACAGATCTGTGTCTCAATGTCCCTACTTATTCCTCCTTTTCTTATTATACCCTTATGACACTGAAAAGTTCATTCACCAGACAGTCTCACATGAGCTGATGGTCTCTTCTTCTACATTCCCGTACACAAATCACACAACTCTTACACTAATGATACACAGGAAAATTGTGCAGACACTGTTAGATACAACCCTGAAAGAGTGAGATGAAGACTACCTCTGAATATGGAAAAAAACAACAGCCCCTCACCCCTTGCCCTAAGAGAGAATATTTAACAAAAATGGAAAGGGTTGGTGTAGGGGAAGAAAATAACGTTATGGTAAAGCAGTAGTTTGTCTCCCCCATCTGGGTATGTGAAGTCCCAAGCACATTTCATCTTCTTGTCACAGTAATCCAGGACAGTTCACAACCCCTCATCTGCATGTACTTTTGCACCAGCACACATGATGGAGGCCAGCTGCGGACTTTGGAATCCAGACAGCAGCACTTTCACTACACCAGCCAGTCTGCTAATGAGCAAAACAGGACACTGCATATACATCATATGTTAATCAGGACAAGTTTTATCATCTACCCCTACTGTGCTTCCCCTTGACCTTCACTCCCCATCAGGTTCTCATTTTATTAGCACTGCTGTCCCAGGACTCACACTGTGGTGATGGCTCAGCTTTCACAAAAGCCAAAGCTGTCACTGCTCAGTGTCCTGCCTCATCTCTGAGGAATCTGCACCTACAGTCTGTGTAACACTGGGGAAAAAGAGAAACTGGATAAAAAAAGTGGGTTCATATTAACTTGTAAGCTGACAGATGAAAAGCTCTTGGGGTACATAAAGCTTGACCTTTCCTTAAAACACACTCTTAAAATTCTACCTTTTAATAAATCTAGAAAGGAACTACTAAAAAGAAACAACTACATGCAATAAATTAAAAGCCTTGTGCCACAAGTGGCAAAAAATGTAACAGATTTTATGAAAAAATGGACTACTTCCAGGCCTAATTACTGTGCTTTTTCTACAACAAAATAAAAAAAGATTATCCAGTTGGACTCAGGGCTGCATGACAAAGGACTTGTCTATGTAAAAAGATTTGCCAGCAGAACCATACTGCAATGATACACATATTTTACTGGCAAAAGCTCTTTAGAGGAACTTTATCTGACAAAATGAACATCAGAAGTAAGAATCTTTTGCTAGTATAATTGGATTTGCCCGAAGAATTTTGCTGGCTTAGTTGCACTGGCTAATGTAGTGATACTTTTCATCCTGCCAAATGTGTGCCAGTCCAACTAGGGCATAAAATACTGAGTTTTTTGAATTCTGAAGTGCTAAGCAGGATTCAGAACCTTTGCTTCAATTCAGCACCCTTCACATGAGCTATATCTGTTCTCATGAACAAGAGCAGATTCTGGGCCTTCTCTGGTAAGAAATGCAAAATGATATGACGGCTGACAATGAGCACAATCTTGGTACAACAAAACAGTGGAGGTAAATGGGCACATGGTAAGAAAATAAAAATTCAGACACTGATGTCCGCACCCTGCATCCTCCAGGCACTAAATAAAACTTCTAGAAGGTAAACATTCAAGGCATTAAAAAACCCATGAAGCACAGTTTAAAGTACCATTCAGCTTTTACCAAATATTACCATTGATATTCGGAGATACTCTTTGTTGCCAGGCTTTAATTTCAGAGCTGTGACCAAGACACAACTTGGAAACATGGCTGGATGGGCACTAGACAACTTCCTGATGAAGGAACACTACGGGAAATCTGAATTTGGTCTAATAAAAAAAATGGCAAAGAAATAGAGCCCTTCCCCAATCTGCAAACTGTCTCAAACTAAGCAGATAACCAAAAAGAAGGCTAAAATGAGCCAATTCTTGCAAAAGTCCTAAGAGGCATCACCTGGAGTACTGTGTACAGCTCTGGCCTTCCCAGCATAAGAGAAACACGGGCATACTGGAAAGAGTCCCATATAGGGTCACAAAGATTGCTAAGCACCTAGAGCGTCTCTCTTGCACAGAAAGGCTGAGACAGCCTGGGATTGTTCAGCCTGGAATAGGAGAAGGGTCAAGGGTATCTCATCAGTGAGACACTGGAGGCTGTGTTTGAACATGAGTAACACTTTTCTCTGAAGGGTGACTGAGCAGTGGCACAGGTTTCACAGAGAGGCTGTGGAGTCTCCCTTCCTGCGTTTCACAAAAGCCATGGTGCTGGGCACTTGGCTCTAATGGGCCCTGTTTCAGCAGGGGAGTTGGACAAAATGAACTCCAGAAGTTCTTTCCAACTTCAGTCACTCTGTGATTCCGCAATTTATTTTCATTCCGTCCTGAACATCAGGCTTTTTGAAGCCATTTCCTGTGAAAGAAGCAAAGTGCCATTCCGGTAACATTCTGAGGTAAGGCTTCAAGTTGTACCCTCGAGACACAAAGTATCCCTATTGCTCCCCACTGAACACAAGATACATCTGAGTACTCAGAATGGGGTATCATTTCCCTCTGCACTTCAGAGCTTTTTCATTGTAAGTTTTGCACTGTCAAGAATTAAGAAAATGAATCTGTAACTAGTACTTGGGATGAAAATTCCACAAATAGAGAATAAAAACTCTTTGAGAACTAAGCATGACACTAACTGTTCCTATGGCTACAGCAAAGCACACCACAAAAAAAAAGGCAGTCCAAAAAACCCCCCATCCTCCTGGTGACATCTCTCCAGATTCAGAGAGAAAATATTTGGTATTTCAATTCGGACAGAAGAGCACTTAGCAAGGCACATCATTTCTTAAATGAAGCCTACAACATTTCGAAATAGGACCATGTGGTAACAACTAAGTAACTCCATCTTAAAAAGAAACCAACATACAGTAACAAGGTTGCCAGTACAAAATTCACTGTAGCAGCATTAGATGTATCAGGTTTCTTAGTAATTTAATTGAATTTAAGAGCCTTTCTGACAGTGGAACAGGACAACCTTCCACACAATTTGTAAAATAAAAGCAACACTATCAAACATGGTAAAAATAAGATGCAAGCCTATATTTTTTTCTTTCAAAGCTATGACGGTGTATATATATATCCATTAGGCTGCTACTGTATCTAACAACTGTCCCAAAACTTCTCATCAGTAATCTTTCTGGGCCATCCATAATTCATTCACAGTTAACAGGATTAATTCATTATTCACTGATATAAGCATAAAGGCCAATTTACTTTTCAGCACCAGAACTGCCAACAAATCCTCCACAGGAATTGCCTGTAAAGACCTGCATCATGTTTGTGCAAATCACATACTAGCAACAGAGAAGAAATTCCACCAAGTATCTTCATTTTACTTTTGATCAAAACACATTACTTAATTTGTTGCTTATTCTATGTCAGACTCACATTTATTTCCAGTGTTTTCTTTATATTAATTTCTTCTCTGAAATACATTTCTCATTTAACTGAATGTTTGGGATATACAGAAAATAACATTATGAGATAGCTAAGTATAAATTGATAAGGTTTCACACAGTAAGTATTTGAAACAGTCCTAAGAATTTGATTATTAAATGTCAATTTCTCCTCCTGAAAGCTGGAATATTACTTTGCTGCATATAAAGTTAAAATGCATAGGATCATTAGAAAAAATGTAAAAATATAACCATTGTATTTAGCATTACAGTACTAAATAGCAAAAAGAAAAGGAAATTGTATTTAGTAAGAATACGCTTCTTACTTTCAAGCTCTTCTGCTCACACAAAAAGGACAATGCAAACCATAGATCCCAACTGAAGCACCTCCTTTTGTAATACTGAAGCAGGTTTAAGAACCAAGGAAGCTCACAGACACCCCAAAGTTCTTCAAATTGATTTTTTTTTAGTATTTGTTGTTGCTTGCAGTACTTGCTGCACACAAACAAGAATCCTTTGAAATATAATATTTTCAAACCATTTGTTGGAGAAATGAAGCAAAGCAATTTAAATGCCACTAAACTCACAAAACCATTGCCAAGTACTTATTTTTGTGTCACATTATGGTGTTTTTTTCCTGAATGGGAATCCTTAACTCTCAATCCAAAACACCAGCCAAACTTCAGTAAGGAAAAAAACCCTGAGGTATACCTCCCTCTGTACTAAAAAAAAAAAAAGTCATTGGAAAAATACTAATTTCACTTTAAAAGCCCAATTTATGGTCTCAGTTTTTAACTCAACTTTTTTGTTGGTGTGGGTAATAGAAAATAGAGAACAGTTTGTGTTATTGCTGCACGTTTCCTGCAGTTAATATGCACTATGGTAGTAAGTATTTCAGGCTTTCTTAAAACTGGAAACTTAAAAAGTAACGTAACAAATAGCACTGATATCCAGTAAGATTTTTTTTAATATATTTTCCATTGGTCATTTCTTACCAGTTCATCTCCAAATTACCTATCAACTGAGGTAAAGTGTCCCATACAGAAAGTGTGATTTCAGAGATGGCGCTAAAAACATTCTCCGAACCTCCACAGAGCCCTGATCAGTATTTTGGGAGTAAACAGAAGGTAATCTCTTAACTGAAATCACAGAATGATAGATACAGAAAGAGGGCTTCACATGTATACAATTAAAATATATTTATTATCGTAAATAATTACTTCTAAAGTCATAAAATGTACGGAAATTTATGTATTTAAAATGATCCCAGGGCGAGAGTAAAGCGGTGAGATCAAGACAAGCTGTTCAGGTATAGCCAGGTTTCAGAGATACCAGTTTGCAACTTCTACAATAATTCTAATGGGGGCAGGGAGTCTGAAGAGAAGTCTGGCCCAAAGTTGCTTCACAGCAAAGTCTTCACTGCATATAGTTTGCATCTAAGGTGTGTATTCACTACTGACTTTGCCCCTTAGGCATGTGAATCCAACAATACAGGTACATCAACAGAGACGTGCTAATCAGGACAAATTTAAAAAAAAATGCTTCCACTTAAAAGATTTTCCCCCTACATTAAACTACATATATAGAGATGCACACAACTACACATACACATATATAAAACACAATACACATACATGGACAAGCTAGCATTTGAGAACTGAAGACTGAAACCTCTTATTTGGGTAAATTAATGTTATGTTGATGATATTTGTTGCTAAAGAGTTAAAATAATATCCAAACACTCATACCAATAAAAATGCTATTCACACTATTATAACTATTGTCCCCAACAGGCACAAAGGCAAGTCAGCATTCAAAATCTGTTCCTAGTTAAAGGACGACCAGCATAATATCTCAAATCTATTGTGGAAAAGCATATTCACTCTTGGCTGCCCTCACTGCCATTGCTGGTATGTTGTGCTAAGTTAACCTAAAAGAGGAATACAGGAGGACACATTGCAGGTCCTTAGCTTCAAGAAACAGATCCTTTCACTTACTTTAGAAAAGGAGATTATTCTCACATTAAGTCAAAGGAAGGTTTGTTAATAAAAAGCAAGCCACATGATAACATCACATGATATGTGAGGGGAAAAAAGCCTCACTCCCCTGAATGCATTCAAATAAGCAGAGTTTGCTGGCTCACTTCTTAAACCTCATCCCACACTTTTATTAAGGAGAAAAAAGGCACTAAGAACTTAAAGCATGTAAGAAATCTGGCGAGATGTGTCCTTTTTTAAAATAGCCTTAAGCTCTGCCCAATGCTGAACAAGGTCTCCATCATAGCTATGAACTGTTAAGTCACATTTCAGTGACAGATACATGTAAACATTCATATATTGAAAGCAAAGCCAAAGAAAACCAAGGCTATATCATGTCTCCGTATTTGCAATTGAGAAAGGGAGCTCTGACTGTTCTCTGATACAGTAAGGAACTGTGAATAAAGAGGGAGAAAGGTTCACATATGATCTCTAACCTATAGTCAGTATGACCAAAAGTATACTGGCCTTGCCAGGCCCTTCATGTTCACATCTGAACATTTTTCTCAAATACATACTCATCTACTTGAAACTTTTTATTTACCTTCACAAGTTCCTTCCACAACACTATTTTAAATGAATACCTGTTCCTAGTCTTCCATGTCTGCAATCTCTTCATTTCCCCTCTTGCTTTATGTACAGTTCTGATGTTTTCCCAAGAGACATGGAGGACACCAGAGCAAAAATACCCTCCCTCAGTAGTTACCAACAAAATAGTTTAAATGTCTTTGCAAGAGATTGATTTCAAAGACTCAGATTTTTAAAATGCAGCTCATCAAAAATATTCATCATATCACAGCTTTTTAAAATCCCAACAGAGATCTTCTAAAGAAAGAAACTGAGTAAGGAAGTACAGTCCTTAATTTTTGTATAGAGAGAAAGTCATCTCCTAAAGCTTTCATGAAGACTGCCAGGCAGAGCATCTGCTAAGCAGCACCATAAATTTTGCCATGAATGTTCTCATCCCTTCTGACACTATTTACTTTTACTGCAATGTGAAAAAAAAAAATTGGACACTTCTGTCAGAAATGAGCAAAGCTGGAAACTACAAAGCACAAGACTAAGATAAGAGGCTCTGTAGAGAGGATGCTGACTTAATACAATTTCTGGGTCTTTCCAGGACAGAGGTGTTCACAGATTTTGGGATAAGAACAAAACTGCAAGAGTGATAAGATGACAGGGCTTCTTACACAGAAAGTAAGCAAAGTGCACACAGGAAACACTGTGTGTTTTTGTGGTATCTGAGGGTGTAGGGGGAAATATAAAAAAAACAAAGTTATTGCAAAAAAAAAGAAGGTAAAAAATTCAGTGATAGCAAATCTGAAGTGTACTCACTAAGAACCAGGAACTGAGACATTAAAGAGAGGAGGTCTAATTTTCTGAAAGGGTGTAGTAGTTTTGGCTCTAGTCAGCATAGGTCCCCATTTAGGCCTCAGTTTTCAGCAGGCCTCAAAGGACGTGACGCAGATTAGAGGGGACAGGTATCATCTGACTTAAGCAGCCAAAGAGGTATTCCATATCATTTGACATCATTAGGAAGCGTCGAGGAGTGTAACAAGCCAGGGGGGAGGAGTTTCTGTCCTTTTCGGTCCATGCTTCGGAGCAGGAGGGTTCCTACTCCCTGACTGCTGATATCAGGCCCTGCTGCCGGTCTGCGTGGCTGTTTACCTGGGGAAGTGAGCATATTCCTGTTAATTCCTTTTTCCCTTTTGCTGGGAGCTTTCCTTTGGGGAGGAGGTTTGGTTGGTTCAGAATTCTGCTTGTTAGCTGGGGCGACCTCGGTGAGCCTGTTGTTGTCTCCTGTCACTATGTGCTATTTCGTATTTGGTGTTAAGCTTTCCACTTCTCTATATAAATATAAGAACTTCACCATGTCCAAAGCCTCATTTCTGGTTTTTTCCCTCACTCTCCTTCTCTGGGAGTGGACCTTTTGACTGGGTACCAGGCAGTTGGCATTTTGCCAGCTTAAACTATAACAGAGGGGAAGAGCAAAGTATCAGTCTTTCTACTGCTGCAACGCCAACAGAAGACACCAGGTGAGCCAGATATATGTTGCTTACCTATTTTTCTACCAGGTTCCAGTTTAATCCAGACAAATTGGTTGGAAGGCAAACAGCAAAATACTTAAGTTGTGCAAAGGGCCTCCTTTCCCCCTTTTCCCTTCCTACTGTTTTTAAAGAACTGCTGTGGTTAGCACTTTACTGTCGTTAAAGAGCAAAATCAGCTCCAGACTTCGATGTTCTGACAAACAGACATCAGCAGAGGGCACCAAAAGGCAGAGCAAGTTTCCTCAATCTTTCAAGAGCTAAGTAAAAGAGGAACCTATACGCTCCCATGTGAAACTAAGGAATAAAAAAACCCTAAACCATCCTGTTACATCATAAACTCAGTCAAGTTCTGCCCAAAGAATTTAAATGCTCCCTATTAGATTATTTAACTTGATAATAGATACTTACACAGAGAAGGAAACCACAAGTTCTATTTCTGTATGAACTGATTAAGACTGTATCTTCCTGAATTTTCAAGAGTCACTCCTCCACAGTGAAAGCAACTCTCTGACTGAAAACAGGTAAAAAGAAATTTCACATCTTTCCTACTCTTGCCATTCAAATTCCTCTGGGAAGGGGAAGTGGAGGTCGTGGAGCTACATACAAAGAGTAACTGAGAAAACCTTTAGAAGTCCAAGACTTGCTCAGCACAATCTAATTCTCATTAGATTTGCTAGTAACTCAGCCCCTGTAGTTTCCATGAACAAATGTGTATGACAGCTTTGACATGCAACAAGACTACAATTTCACAGTGCAAGACTGCAATTCAATAGTAGGTCTGAGGAAGTAACTTCTCTTCCTAAGCACACTTTTTTTATGCTTGAGTAAGAGATGCCATTGCAACCTGAAAAGACTTTCTTAGCAAAGAGTTGAAAAATTATTTATATCATATAAATTATCTCCTATTACAATGTCAATAAATCTTACTGAAAAAATGTATTCCAATAAGCTGATGCATAAACTTGATAAATCACAACAGTACTAAAGCCACTAATATCAGCTTCTGAGCCAAAAACGTATCCTTCAGAAAAAAAAAGACAATTATATACTCTAATTCCCACACCACTTCAAGTACAAAGCAAGGACTGACCAACTTCCAACTTCAATTTAGTATTTGTTATCGTTTTATTAATTAAAAGAACCCAACAACAAATTGATCCAGATGAGAATCAAATAAGCTTAACCTGCTCTGTAAGTAGAGGAGATGACAAAGATTCACAAAGGAGAATCATGAGATCACTAATTTGTAAGACTCTTTTATTGACATACCACTTGTCACAATTACCACATTTCGCATGCACTGTACCTCCTAGTAACAGTTCTCTGAAAACCTTCTTTGCATTGCTTTTGTTTTTTCCTAGAGATTTGGTGAGTAAGCATGACCAAAAACGTTATAAACTCTCATTAGCCATTAGATCTGCCAAAGAATCCATTTGCTCTTCTGTCTCATATTTAATCCTGTAATGAGTGCACTCCCCTTTCTCTTACTGCACGCCAGTATCCAAACGGAATGTTTTCCTCTCTCTGAACAGTGATCTCCAATACTGTGCCTGCAACACCCCTTTGAAGGTAACAAATGCAAGGTAATGCTGTGGAACAGTTAAGGAGTCTGTTGGGCCAGCAGGCTCCCTGTGCATAAATCCCGTAAATTTGGCAACTGAAACCAAAGTACTTGCCTCAGCTGAACGACATTTAAGAAAAAGCACATCAGCAACAACACCTAATCAAATAGTAGGCAGTACCTGAAAAAGGCAGACTATTAGTAGTTGTGTTCATCTTACCGGTTCACTTCACATGTGACGAACTTATTCGAAAATACTCATCTTCTCCAAGTACTACCTTCAAAAATTTGTTTCAAAATGCTAATGGTATGCATTCATGAACATTCCACAACTTACAGTTCAATGAACTTCTGTGTAATAACTAAGGTATTCACTCTAAACAATTACAACTTAAAATGGATGTCCTAAGTAAACATTTCAATGCACAATCTTTTTTAAAACACAGTTCACGAGGAAACAGGAAGCATCCTTCTGGCCTAAGTATTAAAAAAATGTAAAAATCTCCTTTGTGTTACTTCGGACTAGGAATTAACTCACATCAGGTGAAGAATACTAAATACTCTATGTTTCCTATCACCAGTGTTTCCGTAAACAGTTCTGTCTACCAGCCAGTTTAAGAGGATTAGAGACACCTGGAGCCTTCCTTTGACGGTGCGGACGGGAGGGCTGTTCAGTGCTCCAGAGGCACTTCCTTCCCACCGCCTCGGCGGCGGCTACCGAGCCCGCTAGTCCTGAGCACAGCAACTCAGTCGGAAAAAGCCAGTCCAGGTTGGGGACCCGGCTCTACCTTTTGCCACAGCAGACCGAGCACCTTTAACAGGACCGGACAGCTGTGTCCCTGCCCCGCTCTGGCTCCCTCCCGGACCGGCCCACGAGGAAGGAGCGCGTCTTCCGCGCAGGGCACCCGGTGGGGTCACTAAGGCTCCTTCCCAGCTCCCCGCACAAACGGCGGCCCGCCCGCGCCGGGCATCACCGCTTCCCCTCCGTCCCCCGAGCGGGGCACCGGCAGCTGCCCAGGCCCCGCTCTGCTCGCCGCCCTCGGCACCGCCCACACGCCCGTACCTGCGGCCCCGAGGCCGCCGCTGGCCCCGCTCCTCTCCAGGCCCCTCTCCGCCGGCCCCGCTCCTCCCCCCGCTCCTCCCCAGGCCCCTCTCCGCCTCNCTGACCCCGCCTGACTTTGCTGTCCCGGGAACGGGGACCCTCGGGATAGACCCGCCCGGGAGCGACCCACCCCGGCGGGGCCCATCCCCGGGAACGGGGACCCACCCCCGGCAGGGGCCCAGCCGCGGGATCGCTGCGCACAGCCCGCCCCCGCACACCACCGCGGCAACGGGGCCGTGGCACCGATGGGCACCTTTCAGTCTTCTCCTAAGCATCTCCCGGGATGGAGAGTCCGCCACCTCCCCAGGCAGTCTGCTCCAGTGTTGAACCGTCCCTTCCGTGCGGGAATTCCTCCCAGTGTCCAACTTGAACCTCCCCTGCCTCAGCTTAAGACTGACAGTGCCCCTCGTCCTGTGAAGCGCAGAGACCGATCCCCACGTGGCACAGCCTCCCCCGGGAGCCACCGGAGACACAGCGGCCTCCGGCAGTGCTGCCCAACAAAGGGAGCCCCAAAGGGCACATTGCTCAAACTGTTCCCCTTCAATAAGACACCATCACCCTGTTCTTCACTTTTCGAACCTCCCTCTGCTCTCTGCCTCAGCCTAACTAAAAATTTCACCAAACTGAGCCAGGAAAACCATCTGAGGTAGATACAAAGAATTGATGTTCTAAAGGAGAAGATTCATTGGGCATGAAAGTGATTTAAAATCACTAAATGACATCCTTGCCCTATGTAAAATGAAAAAGGCAAAAGGCTGCTCAGTGAACATATGCAGAACAGACCAAGGGGGCTCAGGGTCTATGACAACAATACATCCCATGAGGGATGAATTTGAGCTGTCCTATTGGACAGGAACATTTTTTCCCATTTTGCAATTGGACAGAACAAAGGAAATTCCTTCCAATATTCTCGTTTTTCTAAGTGTTGTCCCTCAGGCATCTGCATATAGAGGTGCATACAGTCTTGCATTATATATCACATACAGAGACAATGTGATGGATCCCTCAAATGTCCTCTTTTCTGAATAATTTTTTTGTTCCTCTAGGGATGACTTTCATAGGCTTATGCTTACTCTGCACCATCCAAAGTGGAAACCAAAGTGAGTTATGTTTTTTATTGGGCTAGAACTTGTAAAATATTAGTAAAATATTTCTCGTGAAAATATTTTGAGTAAGTTGGCAGCCCTTTGCATTACAGACAGGCAAATGAGAGTAATTTCACAGAACCACAGAATTTTTGGAAGGGACCTCTTAACTGTGAGGGTGGTGAGGCACCGGAACAGGTTGCCCAGAGAAGTTAGGAATGCCCATCCCTCTGAGTGTACAAGCAACCTGGTCTAGTGCAAGGTGTCCCTGCACATGACAGTGGAGTTGGAACAGGATGATTTTTCAGGTCCCTTTCAACCCAGACCACTCTATGATTCTATGATCCAATTACTCTGTACCTTCCAATGACACTGAGTGCTAGTGCTGTAACTTCCCTCTTAAACCAGAAAAAGCACAGAGTTCAGTGGCACATCGGAAAAGAGTACAGATAATCTGTTATGAGGACTGTTCTCTGTTTTTCCAAGCAAGTGTTTATTTTAACCAAGGGACCAACTAGAATTTTCTATAAAATGCAAGGCAAGGCAAACAGTTTCATGTATACTCACACAAAAATCAAAACTCTTACTGAATAAAACTGACACCTGAGGAAAAAATACGTCTTTGAAATACATCCAAACCCACATTCCTCCCGCTTTTCATACTAGTTCTGCTTGGTTAATCTTCTACAGTTGGGACTTCTCATTTGGTGTAGAATCAATACCAGTGACAAAGAAAGTTTTCTTCCACCATCTCAAAATATGCAAAAAAGTAACATTTGGCCCAGTTTCTCTATTAATATGGAGGAAGGTAATGTGCCAAACAACCACTCTTCTGAAAAATATACCAGGCAAGCTGCCACACCCCTTCCTAGACCCTCCCCCAAACCCAGTGAAGCACTTAAAAAACTGAATTGCCAACAAGACAAACCAGTTTTAATTCTATTGATACAAAATAAAACTAAGGGAAGACAATCATCGTAACATAGAGGTGATCTTCCACATAATGACAGAAAAGGAAAATGGTTAGGTTGTGCACTAGGATGGCTCTGAAAGGAAACTTCCTCCACCTGTTTCTCACCCAAGACTCTTCCAGTAACGGTGTACACAAAAAAACAAGGCAGTGAATACTGTTGAAAATAGCTAACTGATCAACCAAGTGGAAACCGAAAATAATATTGGCCATGTTCTAGATAGCATGTTTTACTGATATCTGTAGATTGAACAAACCTAAGGTGGTAGCTAAAAAATAAAATTAAACTAAAATCAAACAAAACACCAAAAACTGACAAGAAAATACATGCCAACAAGCGAATACACACAAAAAAAATTCCAAAAACTGGAGGAAAGAAAAAGTGAAAGATGAAAAAAACAAAAACAAGGCAGTAGAGGAATTAAATAATCTTTCACTGAGAACAAATTGAGCACTAGGATAAGCTGGAACAACTACAAAATTAACTTTTTAATTAACCAGAATTTCAAAAGACATGGATTTGTGCACTTATGAAGGCAGTGCCATGCACATTGCTATTCACTTCCCAAGAAAAATGATTTGGAATTTGACCAATACATGCCCCTTTCCAGGCATGTCAAGCCAAAAAGCTAGTTTACTATAAAGTGTCATACTTGCACACAATGTAATACACATTGCATGTTGAGCTAACATTACTCAATCTGCATTATTTACAAACAGTAAAGCTTAAGGTAAAACCATCAACAGTAACGGAAACATGAAAGCCAGTCAGTCTCACAAGCAGTTCAACATCAAAACTTTTCCCTTCTGTATGCCACATTTAACCTACTGATCCAAGTATCACTTCACATGTAACGTCCAGGACTCTACTGACCCACAGCTAGCCAATCTG
>VWZD01013071.1:0-31143 GCA_013396695.1 Sakesphorus luctuosus
AAGATGAGTTATACCATCCAGGGAAGGAAAAAACAAAATACGTCTTGGAGGGTATTTATCTGACATGCAGCAGCGAAAAAATGTATGGGCAAAAAAAAGGTAACAATGAAATAATCATGCTTCAATTGATTATGAACACAGTAATAAGAATTTCAACTGCCTCAGATTACAATGTAAATATTTTCCTTTTTTTTAATCACTCATGGTGCATTCCACAAAAATGAAAAAATAAAGGATGTTGACAGCTGGTGTTTTAGGTGACTTTTTAAACAACAACTGGAGCTTTGCTATTCAGTTGGAAAGAGNTATATATTTGCAAATATTTTATTATTGCTACTTATACCTGAGCACTATATCTAATGATGGTAAGTTATTTTATCATAAACCACAATTCACCAGTGTAGCACTCATGGCTCTCAAGAATATAATCTGTTATGCCAAAACTTTTGAATTTCATTTTGCTGATGATTTCAAGGCTGTTGAAAACTTTACAGTGCTGGATTATTACTTGTACTGTGTAACTCACAGCCCATGCTTTTCTTGCTTTGGTCTTGGTTTGGAGATTATGATTGTTAATTTTGTTACTTTGCTTTTTGGATAAGACTCTAGTAACAGGCTATTGCTTGTATTACATGTGGAATGGCTTATTAAATAGAATTTTCCTCCTATATTGTACTGCATCTCTGGGATTAATTTATGGTGGATCATATCCACAAAGATCCTGCTCATCTTGAATCATTGTAGGCTTACTTTATCCTGTTTAAAAATGTTGGAATGAAATAATAAGTGGAAATGAAGCATTTTTACCTGAGGTTTTTTTCCCTTTCACCTAACTTTCAGATTTTAATTTTTCTGCTGAGAGTGTAGCCATGGATAATATCATACACAATACTTTCACACTTCAAGTTACTGCCATCCAGAGATGCTGAGCCAAATACTGCGTTTAGTAACAGCAATATAAATCAAGGTACTTTGTCTGGGACTATTCTATCTAAAACATGACACAAATTTCAGTGTCTTTATACTAAATACACTCCAATAAAGTTTTGAACAGAATTCCTATTGTATAGCTTAAATATTTTCATGATACAAAAAGTAACATGGTTTAAATATTATATGATATGAGGTTAAAACCCTCTTTAAAACCCACAGAGTAGTATGCTTATATGTTCAGTTTTTGTGAGGAAGGAAGAAATGGATATAGTATGTTATTCAGTCATCTTTCTTGCAATGCATAGGTATAATTCATGTTCATTCTTATTAGCTTTGTTTCATGTGGCTGTTACTCCACAGCTGCCTTGGAAAAACACAAATATATTGGTGTAGCAATGCTTTCTATCACCTAAAAGAGGAAACTGGATTCCTGTGGTTTATTTGAGTCACTGCAGTGTACCAGCACTTCATCAATGTGCCTGGAGTATTCTGTGAGACTCTAGTGATTGGCAGCGATCAGCTTTGTTCTCCATGCAAGTGAAAGTTTGAAGCTGATTTTAGCATGCTCTTTCTAAAGTGTCACTTTCTCTCTTCTTTACTCAGTATTCCAATCTTCTGCCACAAATACTGTTCTCTGTGAGCAATTTTTCCTACAATTATATTATATTTTAACTATTGTGTTACACGAGTGCAATATTTACCTTGTCTCTGTAATTTTTCATGGACTTCCAATCATTAAACCTGAAAAGCAACAACACTTGCATGACAAGCATAGGCTTTTCAGAATATATAGTTTCTTGGAATACAGGTGATTATCTTGGCTTTTTACCTTCAGTTTTACTGCTATTCAAGCACTAGCCATGTTTTTCATTAGAATTGCCTTTTAAAATGAAAGAACAAGGAACTTTGTGCAGGAACTATTAGATGACATGTGAGTGACCAAACAGAGGAAGCAAAACCAGTTTGTATTTATATGATTCATTTCAGTAGGAAAGAGGTTCACTACTGTGTAATGAAAATATTGAAGTGATTGTGTTTGGGGACCTGTTTGCAGTTAAGCTTATAATGATCATGATCGAGAATGAAAGTAATGGAACAGTCTTTCCCTGAACTCAATTTTTAACCTCTGTCATATTTTGCTTCTCCAGATTGTAATTTGGATTCACAATCTGGGAAAAATTTGATAGTATCTAGATGTTACCAAAGTGAAATAAATCATTCTTGTCTCTCCTCAAATGATTGTTCTCCTGCCAAAGGCCTCTGTGCCTGCAGTGTCAGGTAGCCACTATGACTGCTCCACTTTCCCATTTTTCGTTCTTCCTTTGCTGGGTGTCATAAACTTCACTCATAATAAGTTTGCATAAGTACACTTCTGTTATCCATCCTTTTCTTAATTGTGCCTGGAGTTCTTTTGAAACAGAAAAATTCTCTTAAATAATCAGTTTAAAATACGTACCAGTTTAAAATATTTTTCAGAAAGTTTAAAATATGTTTCAACTGTACATGTTGAATGTTTTCAATCTTGTGTTTATGTGGAGGTGTGGGTAAGTATGTAAAATCTGTTTGCTCTTTGAAAATTAAAATCTCTCCAGAGTACACAAAGTTTTATAAGCTATGAAGCCAAGCAGAATCACTGAGACATTTGCCAACATTATCATGAGATATCAATGATAACATTAATTTTCTGACTTTTTGATTTCACTAAATATGAGGACTCATCTTTTCATGACACTGTATTAAGTTTCATTAGAATAATAACAATCACAAGGAGGTAGTTGTAAAACTTTCCTTGGAGTGTTGGCACCATGAAGACAACTTTGTATTTGACAACATTGAAAATTTATATATGAAGATTTCTGTGATAAAGCAAATGAAATATTTAATGTTTAAGTTGAACAAGTGAAGCTAACTACTGCTTTTCAACTTTTTTTTTTTACCTACTGAAATTTACTTTTCACCTGCTGGAAGTACATCAGTCTACAGAAGAAGTAGACTCTGATCAAGCAAAAATTGATTATGCTTCTCAAACCAAAGAGAATTAATACCACTGGTATTGGCCATGCATTCCATGGTAACAAGAGAGTAGTTGCTCTTAAAATGTATGTTGCAGTTATTAGTTACCTCTGATTGTTAGAAAGAAGAATATGGTATAAATAGCTTAATTTTTCAGTCTAGAGGAAATCCAAAATCTAGTTTTGGAGCTGAATTTTAATAATTTCAGTTGGGTTTAAAGTCAGTTATTAATACACATTGCATTCCTAAATGAGTTGGGATAATAATTAGGTTATTTTTTGATGGGAATGATTAATAGACATTTCATACTATTTCTTCAGATGATAATTTCTATTTAAACTCCTTATGAGTCCTTGTTTAAGTAAAGAGAATACTAATTGAATTGCTGTAGATTAATTATTTTCCCCAATTGAAAGAGAAAAACATATCTTAAGACCTTTCCGTATTTTTATATGAATATCTTCTGAATGAACCTTTCGATTATACTTAGTACCTGTTCCTTTCATTTCATCGGAATAAAGAATGGAGGCTAGACTACTAAATAGAAAGAAGGTATTCTCAGCTGCAGAGATTGATATCCATATTAGCTGTTCAGTCTCTCAAGGACCTGATTTTCATACTGTGCCTCTGAACAGTGTTCTGAGAAATGTAAGTTTTAGAGTGGTAACACAAAATATGGTGCATGCTCAAAACCTTACTTATCTTTTCTGAAAGTGTGAGTCATGATCTATGTATCTGCAGGAAAACAGCTGTAAGTGTGCTATTATAAGAGTCATATACAGAAAAAGTAATGTGCGAGTACATGAGTGAGTGGAGTTGATATAGAATGGTTCTCCACTTCTAAGAGCCATTATCTGAAACTCTTAAAACTAAAGAGAGCACAGCACTCAAAACTTAACTGAAGAAGTAAGACTTTATTGGAAACAGAAATAAGTCATTAATACATTTTCCCTATCTCCTACTCCCATAACTGATACCACGAATACAGAATTAAGCAGGGAACATACCATCTAGTTTCATCACTGTGCATCCTGGTCATCCCATCTGTCATGCTTGTAAATATTGCTGTTACATTCCCATCTCCTAGAGCTGTTATGTCTCTGTGTTTTTCTATATTTTCAAGTATTCTTGACAGAGAATACCTTGGAAAAACACTTTAAATGGATTTGAAGTCTCAAAAGGCCAGTAAAACAGGATTATGATAAAGCAAGCCATGACTTGAAATCAGCACTGTGTTTGTGAGGTTGTCTTTTGATCTTTGAATGTTTGGGTTTAGCAAGACTGAAGTGTCTTGTTACTTGCTGCTAGTCACTTCAAGATACAAATTTGGAAGTGTGTTTCTTATAAGAATTGTTCTGCCAGTTCTTTTTCTAATGCTGCACTTGAATCCTTATCTGTCTCTCTTCTGTTGTTCCTCTCATTCTAATGGAATTGATGTGGATTTTTGCATTCAATGTGAATCACATCTCCAAAACCTGTTTTTTTAAGCCATGTCAGCAAAAGGTTAGATTAAGGGTAGTACAATACAAAAGTAGTGAACTTCTAGAGTTATTTCTTCTACAAATATATTTACATTTCAGGCAGGAAGCAGAAAGCAATTATTGGAGAATTTCTTTGAATGAAAACTACTTTCTAATCATGAAACTTTCAATAAAATAAGGTTGTGAAAGCATACCGTTGACCTCTGTTAAAGGTGAGAATATCTTTTCCATTAGGCAGTATTTTAATGTCCCAGAGGAGAAAGTTAAAGGTGCCAAACACATAGAAATAAAGGACATTTATAATATGTAAATATTAATTATTAGCAGCAATAAAAAGAGAGCCTAAAAGATTTATGATCAAGAACATGATGGAAAAACAGGGCATGGGGGAGGAAGTAAAAAAAAATCTTCACATCCATTTAAGCTTGGGGAGTTTTAGAGTACTCAGCTGTATAATAAATGTGTAACATTCGGTTAATAATGGATGCCACCTTTTTACACTAGGAAATAGTATTACAACACATGTCAGTTCTATTTATTTGCTTACTCATATGAGAAATTCTTTTTTACATCCTTGTAAGCTTGTCATGACACTGTTTATGCTAAACATGTCTGTATGCTTATTTCCTGCCTTCTGTAACAAGAAGTCTACTAGATCCATTCCCAGCTGTCAAACTTCATGGGTTTCCCAGAGCTTACTGTAGCTTTACATGTGCAATTGTACCCTGTGCAAAGACTTGTGGAAGAAAGCTGTTTCTTCAGAGGATTCAGACATCACTCTTCTTTAATTTGCATTCAGAGGGACTACACAAAGGCCAAGAAAGTCCTGCAAGCAAAGCACAAGTGTCAAGGCAAAACTGGACCCTGTATGGCTGACTGCAGTCCAGGCTGTCAAATTAGTCCCTAGGCTGGCACTGGACTTAGGGAAACTTTTGAGGGGAGATACAAAAACTGCCTTTATCCCGTCAAAGCCATACTAATATCTGTTCTGTTTTCGCTTCTGCAAAATCTTTAAAAAGTAGTTTTCCTGTTCACGTAGAAAAGCTGTCCCCCATGCCACGACACATCTGTATGCCATGAGTGCCGAAGAGCAGTTTAATGTGTCATTTTCAGTCACAAGGCCCATCTGAACTTCTGCAATGCCTTCAAGTTTCCCACTGTAGCCTTGTCATAAAGTCTTCTCAATAGGACCTTATGACTTGAAGACAAAAAAATATCTGTGAAGTTTTAGCACAATGTGACTGCATATTTTGTACAACTCTACAGCCTTTACTAATTTCTTATAAATGCAAGATTAGACCAGTTTCAGATGGAAAACTGGCATTATATACCTACTTCTCTGATGGCAGACACTTTTCAAATAAAGACCCCCTTGCCTGAACAGTTGGTAATCTTTGCTTGCTATAGGGCTGGTACTAAATCGTGAGAACAGCTGGTAAATACAACTTGGCCTTGCAAGGAATTGCAAGGTTTAAAGAACTGCAGTAACTATGGACAAAGGAGAGAAGATCCAAATTACAGGATGCTACAGTCCTCTTCTGCAAAACATTATTTGACTCCAAAAATCTCCCAGTTACATATTCATTGGCACCGCCAAGTTTTGAAAATCTCTGCACAAGAATTTCACTTGACTACATGATTGCATGCAATAAATGGAAAGACTCATGATATGATCATTTATCCACTAAACCTTCTAACAAACTTTGTTTATTAAATTTTTCAGAATTTGAACAGAAGTTTAGTAAGAAAATAAAATTAAGAACATTAATACTAAAAACTGAATTAAAAATTGCTAAAACTTATATATCTGATTTCATTTAATACAAAAAAATCTGGAGGCTACGGTCACAGTTTCAGACAGGATTTTCCACAGAATCTCCTTGAGCAAGGCAGACACTGTATCGGTCCTAAATCAAACTCATCACCATTATTATCTTCCTTCATGTACAGTAATTCATCCTTCTAGTGACAGTAGCAATTTCATAGATAAACAGGTCATCTGAGCCTTTATTAAGGTCTGCAAAATGTAATGGGAATCTTGGCACTGATTTCAAGGATCAGCTTCTTTATCACCAACCAGCTGCTTCTAGTGCTGGAAGTAAGCACAGGAGGAGGTGTATTTAAATCACCCAAAGTTTCTCCTGTACTGATAATGTAAAGAGCACCATGGAAAATTCCTGTTGCTGAAGAAAAATTGCTTAAACTGTTTCACAGCCACAGTGCACCAAGCTGGTCCTCTCAGGCAGACTTCCATATCCACATGTACACAGCACTTCGCTAAGCATGTACCTATACATGTGACCAATCCTAAGACAATGTTTCCTAAACTTTCTCAAAATTAAATATCTGAAAAACTGTGGATACTTTTTAGTATATCATCAGAGTGGTATTTTTGTAGTACAAAAACCTCGAATGGACACAAATGCAGCTGAGCATTTTATGAACTGGCCATGTAGATCCTTCTAACTTTTATATGGTCATCTCCAAGTAACTAAAAAACTTGGAAAAAGCACACTGAATCATGTAACACTTGGGAATAGGCCTGATACCGAATTTTCCTGATCCAAGAATCTACATTTTGAATAGAACAGAACGTTTGCCCGTTATCTTAAGCAAAATGATCCAGTCCCCTAACTCTGAGTTAAATCAGTAGTGCATAGATTCAGAGTCAGAGGGGTGGCTGACTACCTTTTAATGCTAGCAAATGCAAATGCAAATTCAAAAAAAAAAATCTTTAAAATGGTTAAGTTACCCAAACAGATGGTGTTCATCATTGCTATTTCTGTCCTTTACAATAAACTTATGAAAAGCTGGTAATGGATTAACCAAAAATATGCATATAGAAGTCTAAAATCAGCTTACATTGACATGGAAACACTGTAAAGGGAATAAGCTGAAAACCAGCACTACAGGAATTAGTCCTGAGTGTCTTACTTTGTTATTTAGCCAACACATTAGTTTCAGTGATGGTGGTGTGAAATTGGTCGAAGAAAGAGGTATGAATTTTTTTTGCACTATTTGTATCTGTTTTCTTGCTGATGTTAACCTTATATAGTAAGGGTTGTATAAAGCAGCAACAAAATATTACCACATACAAATTTTTTTTCTATTAATATAACACTTTTCTCTCTCCAAGTAGAAGTAAGCAGTTATTCAAAGAGAATGTGTTTTGTACATGGGAATTACAGCTGCATTGCTGCTCTGAATGGAACAATATTAATCCATTTCTTGGCAAGATTCACAATGAGAAAAAGAATTGATGCAGTAAACATATGCAACCTATTCCTCTTACAAACAAAATAATGTCTCCTTAGAGTCCTCCTCAGATGCTACAATACAGAGATGTTTCAGTAATCCTGTCCTTTACAAAACATTGGAGGGGTAGGAAGCTAGATCAAAGGACTTCCATATTTAACTTTCAAATATATTGGTTATTCTAACATTGTACTCATTCCAAAACATTTGAGTAGTTTGAGGACAATGAAACATTGGTTGGATATACGGTTTTGAAATATGTCTCATTAAATGCACTGTAGCTCAGCAAAAATGAAAAAATATGGTTGTTGCCAGATCTAGCCTTGATTGTAGTTTCTTTTCAATCTGAACATAAAGTGCTAGAGCAGTGATTTGGGAGACAGTGAAATAGGGATTCCATTCCAAGTTCTGTCCTGTCCCTCTGGTTTATCCTGTTTGGTTCAAGCACAACAGCTGATGGTGGATAAGCCAGACCAGTCTCTCCTGCAGAAGCAGCTTTTAGATTGCCCTCAAAATGAAATTTACTGTCATTATCATCAATGAATACAGATGTAGAGGCCAAGGCATGTTTATCCCTTGTGGATAACATCATCATCATGGCTAGGCTTCGCAAATGAAGATTTGGGAAGGACTCTACCCATGCTTGCTGCAAGCATGCTGGTGGCTAAAAAGGCTACACAGCATCCCTGTAAATAGGTTGGGTATTTTTACGACATGCTCCAGTTTAGCAAAGCATCAAAGATAAGCAGGCAGGCAAACAGCAGCTGAGGAAGTAGGGAGGCCAGAAAGTACCTGTTCTCTGCTGTCCCAGGCACCGATCTTCAACTCAAATACAAATACAGTTCATAAGCAAAAAAAAAAAAAAAAACAGAGGCAAGTAAAACAAACAAACAAAAAATCCATTTATTTTAATGCAGATGGGATTCTGTCTTTAAAATTGATAAAATAATTTACAAATGTATGCAAATCTGCCGCTCTTCAGCTGTTTTAACATTGCAGGCAATTGAACTAATGTGCAAACATCATGTGTTGTGAGTAACTCAAGATAATAAGAAAGTCGAGGACAATTTAAATGAATCAGTTTGTAGATGCTTAAGTTTTGCAAAACAAAAATGCCTGAAATTAAAGATCAATTTCAGAATTATTTACTAACACAAGTAATAGCTTTTCTGTGCATATGGACATCATTCCTGTGGTTCCACTGGATCACTCTGGTACTTGCAGTTAAACGTATATTTAAGCTTGATTAGGAACAAAATATCTTGAGGCCTTTAGAATAGCTTATGTTTAAAACCAAAATTATTGAATTTATTTATTATTCCTAAACTCAAGAAGCAATGTTCCTTGCAGTAACATAAAGTGATTATATAACCATATTACAATAACTTCATTTTTCAAGATAATGCAAGTAAATGCTTTAGAAAAGATATAATAGTGATAACCCATTTTCAGACTGACATTGTGAATAAAAAGTTCTGTCCCAAAAATTTTATTAAAATAAAATTATAAAAAATTAACTATGTTAACTTTAATTGTTTTTCTTGAATTAAAGGCAAATTGAAGTAGCATGGATAGTGAAATAAAATTAGTAATAAATCTGGAATTAAATACATTATTTTGAGCAGTGTTTTTTCTCATTTTCTGAACAGGAACTTTTAGATTGGTAACTCTGTGGCAGCATTCTCATTTGACAGAATCCAGAAATAAACCTGGACAAACATGAAGAAATCTACCTTCATTTACAGATATCCAATTAAACCATACAGTTTCTTAGGATCCTAAGTGGTAACACCCCACTACGGCAGAAATTACTTGCTGCAAGGGATTCTGAATATATACCATCCTTGGAAAAATGCCTCTCCACCTCTGCTCTGTATAAGTAACATTCGATGGTGCTCAGGGCTTTTGCCACCCTTCCAAGCTCCCACCTTATTTCAGGAAGCATATTGTGGCAGCTGCCCAGGCATTGTTTCTTGGACATGTCCCTACCTTCCCTGAAGCCTGGCAATTCTTCTTAATGAAGAAAATTAAATGTAGGTTTCTGATCACACTGGCTGAGAACATGAGGTGAACATGAACAGCTCTAGAAGACTCCAGACATCTACATACTATATGTATTATGGAAACACTTGAGGTCAGTTGCTGAGGCTTGAGCTCAATAGCTTTTTCTGGAAGTACCTGTAAAATGAAATGAGGCAAAAAATTCATGCTGCAAACTTGCAGGAGAAACCTAAGGGAACTGGAGAGAGGATGAGAGATTCTTTTATCCACAAATAAGATAGCATGATATTCAAGTGGGAATGGGGGTAGGCAGAAAAAGAATTGAGACACCTTCCCTAACACTTCAGCCCTATTAAAGCTAAACTAATGCTTACTTGTAATAAGCAGATAATAAATTCTTTAAATTCCAATTCAAGTATATTGCTGGTGTGATCCTTCCAAAAGAGGTAAATCACATCTGAGCCTGGTCATGCTCTTGTAAACCAAAAGTCCTTTTATCCTAGCAAAGTATATTTAGAGTACTGTAAAACTTGTGAGATAAGAATCCATTTCTGACATATTCATGTATATGCAGACATGATTCTTTGAATATACAGCTAACTACCTGTTAATTATCTTCATTCTCTCTTCATTAGATTCATTTTCATTCATCCCTGTGACATCACACTGCATTTACCATTTCAAATTTTGCTTCAGAAGCATCAATGTAGAAAAAAATAGTCAGATTTACAAGAGGAGTTCATATTCATACAAGCACCATTGCAGAAAATTCTGTGGCTAAAGCTGAAAAAGAGACCAAACTAAATGATTGCAATGGTTACCTCTGATGCAGTCACTCAGCTGAACCCCCAGTGTAGCTGTGATGTTAACTCCAATACTGCATGTGTGTATGTGAGATAGGAACAGAAATCCAATGCTTAGTGGTCAGCAGGATCTTTTAGCCTCATGACTTTTCTTCATAGTTTTAGAAAATATAATCTTTATAAACTGATGTATAAAGAGCTATGACTCATATGAGAGCTTTTAAGTTGTTTCAGGGTAAGACACCAGAGAAAAGCCACCCTCTTGGGGCCTTTGTGGATTTTGCCTCCAAGGTTGCCTTGAGGCAAACAGAAGCAGCTTGCAGGAGATGCTATACAGTGTCTTTTCATTTTTCTGAGACTGTTAAGAAAACATAAGGGAGCTCTTAGGGTAGGGAAATTGTTCACAGAACAGTGTAATGGGAGATCATCATCACATCCCAGCACACACAAAGGTAGCTGAGTGAGCATCTGTTCTAAAGCTCAAGAGCATGCAAGCCAAGAGCTCTGGGTACTGGCAATCATGCATGGAGATGGATCACAGTGTGCATGCCAAGAGTTTTGGATACTGGTGATCAAGCACAGGGATTGATACTGTGATTGAAGGGCACATATAAATAGCAGTAAAATCAAGTTTGATTCAATAGCTTGTTCTCAATAGCTTGAGTATTTCATATAGAAATGAGGGAAAAATAGTATAGAAATTTTAAATGAGGAAATAATTTTTGGAAATAATGCTCTACTCAACTCCTTTAATCTATCTATGCCTTGATTCTTCATATTTACTTTAAAATCACAAATATATGATAGTGATTAGAACCTTGTATATTCAGATAGAAATACATGCTCATATGAGCAACCACACTGAAGCCTACAAATTTAAAATTATGTAAAAAATAATCACATTCCCTTGAATGCAAAGGTATTTTGGACTCTATAGCAAGACTTTCCTACAGAACATACATTTCTACTTAATTGTAAAAATACAAATGTTTTTTTCTATGGCCAAAGAGGTGTGAGTGTTAGGGTCACTCTTCAGCGACTGTATTATTACTCCTTTTGAGCTATACCAAAGTGTTCATGTTGAACTCCACAGGGTGGCACCAATGCATGCAAAACTTCTGACAAGGAATTTTTAACCTGCAGTATTTACATTGAAGACTCCTGTAGTGGAAGGAGTGGATGCCATCAATTCCTGAATGTGTAGAGTTTGGACCATCAAGTATCCTTAGAAGTTTGAGGTTTACAGCACTGTTGAGGTACATAACAATGATTCACCCATATTTGTTATAAGGACAAGGAACAGTCTGGTTTCCTGGGACTATTTGATTAATAGTCAATAAAAGGGCAATTGCACTCAAGTAATTCAATAATGTATTTTCAGTGAGTCAAATGAAGGAGTAAAAGGGGGCAAGGTAGAGACCAAGCAAAGGTGTCATGTAATACTCATTGGGCTGTGAATATTTCTAACAACATACATTATATGTTCAAACATTTTTTTTTTTAAGTTGGGATAATCCAAACCTAATGCTGGAATGATGAAGGCATATTGGGATGATCAGTGCACACCAACACCAGAGTCTTGGCAGGAGTGATCTACTGTCAGGAGGCAGTTACATATTTTACCTTGCAACTGCAGAAATTCACAGCACAATTTTTATTATTATACAGCTGATTAATTGTTTTTGTAATTATGTTACCACCTGAAAATCCTGCTACTGTATAAAGGGCCAGCCTCGAGCAACTGAAGTGCATTCGTTTTGAGTAATAGATATCTAGGTTAACAAAGTCATTTTACAGCAAATAAAATTTACCTCCATGTGTTTGCATACCAAATACTCTTAATCAGTTAAAGAATGATGACTCATGGATCTGTTGATGCTCAACGGAACCCACTCTCTCCTGTCTTTGAGGAGTCAGAGATATACTGACGTCCCTGCATCAGCTTTTGGTTAACAGACAGACTGAGAAACTAGTTGGCAGTGCAAGAAAACAAAGCAAATGGAATAGAGGAAGGGATTAGCACAGTATCTGAAGGAACTTCAGAATTGGAGATGTTATCTAATTTACATTTGTGAGAAAATCATCAGACAATTTAGCAAATGACCAAAGTAATCCTCTTTCTTCAATGCATGAGACAGGAAATTTCAAACAAAACACCATTAAAAAAAAATCTCAAAACAAGTTTTAGCATTCAGTGAAAATGATAAGAATCTTTTTTTTTTCATTGCTACTGGATTCATTGCATTCAGAATGACAGACTTTAGTAGATACCTGTGGTTCTTCTTGTGCATTCGTTTAGCATTTCCTGCCATACCTTTTTTCTTGTGAGCTTCCTCACAGTCTCTGTATAGCCTTGTGTTTTACCTTTTAAATATATTAGAGTTGGGATTTTTAAATTGTACATTAAACTCTGCTATTGAATTGCCCAGAGACTTGATCCAATTATTCATTCTCTCGCTCTTTCAGTTGTCTTAGCTACAAAATTCATATAATACTTACTATTTTCTAAAGTGCTTTGATGTTCTTAAATGAAAAGCAGCTAAGTGCAAAATAGTGTTGCAGAATGCCGTAGATGCCAGCTAGGAGTCATCAATAAGTACCAGACAAAAAGCTACAAATGATCATGCCAGAATTAAAAAAATGCCTTACATATCAGAACATTTCTGAAATTGTTCATATATTTAAATTAGGGCTTCAGTTATTTATGCCTTCAATAGTGCCAATCTCCAGCAGTATCCTTGTTTTCATGCTTAATCTGACATTTTAAAGAGCAAACATACGAAAATCCATGGCAAGAACTTGAAGGGAGAGTGCTGCATTACAAGCCACAGACAACAGCAAGTGCTATAAATAAATAAGGCAGAATAATCAGTTAGAAGGAAATCTCCACTGCCTTGATGTTGTTCTGGCTTTTCACCTGTGGACGAGTACTCCAGTCACATATGATTTTGAGCCTAAGAACCACTGTGAGCTGCGCCTTCACAACAATTAATTACCTCCCAGAAACTATGGGGTAATTCATAATTAGTGTCTCACATGAGAAAGCTCCTAAAAATGGAGAGATGTGTCACAATTTTATGTAAATTGTTACAACTGAGAGATTAACTGAAAGAATGGGAAAGTTATCATGCCCTTGACTGCTCTTCCTAGTTTACATCTTGCATAACCCTTTATTTAATAAATTTTTTCAGTCAGCAAAATATTGTTTCAAGATATCTTATCTGTTTAGTAGGACATTGAAACTGCTTTCCTTACAGGAAGGACATGACATTGTTCTATGCCTTTTGCTGATTTTCTCCCAGTACTTAAAATGAAAAATATAAAAAGGCAATATAGTAGGCGTCAAATTAATAAGCATAAAAATAGAATAATTTTCATTGCCAATGCATAAATTTGAACCCAAATATCAAAAGAAATCATGAGATTCTGAGAATTTCATGATAATGTTAGAATCCAGTACAACTGTATTTTAGATATTTAAACTTAATATAAACATCTTCTTAGTCATTTATATTTTGGTGTATGCCACTGATAGGAATCAAAATAGTGAGGAATTTCAAAATAAAATTTATAAATTGGAGGAAAAAATCAAATTTTAATTGGACCTACAAAGTATGCATTCAAGTTGGAATTTATCAGCTATGTAAAACTATCTATAATTAAGTGTATATTCTTTTCTTGGACACCCAGTGGGAGAATATCGGTACCTGTTGGTATTAGGACATCAAATTACGTTAGACATCTCTTGTACATCTTCTTGCAAACAGCACTGATCAGTACATCTCATCCTGACTGTGCAGCCTCCTCTCCATAGTCTAATTCAGTCCCCTCTAATTATGCTCTTGTGTTACATTGTTACATCGGACGGCATCTATTACGATGGTAGAACAAGGTGGGGGTGGTGGTGGGGGGGAGGCGTGTTTTCATTATTCTAAAGATCTTGGATGTCCTGAATTCAGAAAGATTCTTTTAATTTTTTACTTCCTCACTAGAAATAGAAGGTTTTCTTTCTAATTTTGCTATAAATCACAAAGTGCCAATAAATTAATATGCTTTCGATTATGAGAATTTATCTTCGTCTGTGCTATGCAAAGTGCTTTCTTTGGTAGTGGAGCATTCATGACTGCGTGACCTCCATGAAAGAATGAGTCATTTATTAGAGTGAACTTTTGCTATTCTTAGTACGGACTACTGGATTCCTATGTCCAGAAGAATACTGCCAAGTGATTTTTCTAATTTTCTCTTCTTTTTTTATACAAGTTCAAAAGACATACAAGGTTTATCTCAGTGTAATGCTTTGCAAATTTAATATTATTACACAGCTCAAAGAACTAAAGTCTGACTTGCTTTCACTTACATCCCAGCTCAGCCTTTCCCCTCAAGCCCACACAGGTACTTACCTGGTTTTAGTGTTTTGTATTCTATTCTGCAGTTCCTAAAATAATCACCTTTCTGATTTTATCAATCCCTTCCTTTTAGAGGACAATAATTAGGTCTAATTTTCAGAAATATCAGGTACACTGATCTCTAATTTACTGTAGCCAGGATGACAGGAATTCAGTGTCACGGATCTCATGGTTCAATATTAAAGAATGAAAAGCAATGGATGTTAACAAAAATATGCATCTTAATTTCCTAACAATGTGATGAACAGTGTACACTGTAGGTATTAGGCAGATAAGGAAAAATAAAAAAGTTCAAGTATTATGTAATATTGGTTGTATATTTTAAATTAGCAGTCAGCAGTGGAAAATATATAAGTGAATGTAGGACAAAATATTAATATAATAATTTCAAGGTAATTCAAAATATTATTCAGAAAGAAATATATATAGCTTCATATATGAAATCCTTGTCCATGTCTTATCAAAATCTTGAAGAGAAGTTTTGGATATTTCATATTAATATTACTCACATGAGTTCAAAACAAATGTAAAAGTCCATTACAATTTTGTGTCCACGCTTTGCATACAATTTGAAAATAATCTCTTACTGCCTCATTCCTATTGAAATCAAAGTAGAAAATTGTATCCAGTCTAAATACTTAAAAATACTTTATTACTTTATTTTAAAACATTAAACTAGTAGTATTTGTACACTGCTGTGTACAGATACTAGCAAAATTAGATACCCCCAAAATTTCCTTATGTCAGAAACCCTTATTTTAACTAATTTTAATAGAAAGATCTGTCTACTTTCCCTCCAAGTAGTGTTACAGAACTTACACTTTCCTTGTGCTGAAAAAGAAAACCTTCTTTCTAATGTCATTTATTTCTGGTTATAATCCTACATATAATGAAAGGACTTATTTTAATTTAATTAGAGATTTTTAATTTGTATAAATCAGATCAAAATACTGGGCACAGTATTCAGCTGGCAGGTGTTATTGTAGCTACAGCTGCTTGATGATCTGGCCCAGATTGTATCTTGACTGAATTTTTTGTTCAATCAGCCATGACACTTGGCCAAAACTATTCCTGGCCAAAAGTATGCATGGCCAAACAGACATTTTAAATTTCATCCCTCACTTAACATTATGCCAGCTAAAATGCAAATAACAGGAATTATAACCTTCATCTCTTTTTTGTTTAACTCCAGAAAGTCAAATGGGAGAGAATGTTATACCTTTGTCCTGGTTTGTTCCCAAAGTTCTCTTTCTTCTGCTATAAATTCAACTGCAAAAGCAGGTAGGTAGTTAGTTTTCTGATACAATAGCTGATTTCTGGGTTTGACTCTTCTTAGTTTTAATATCTTTAACTTTCTTCTTACCACCGAATTTAGATTAAAAATATCAAAATGTCTAGAAACACATAATACATATGTGTAAGGAGATGCATCGGGACAGAAATCAAGCTGTAAACTTAGGGATTTAGAAAAAAGTAGCTCCATTGGATCAGGTATTTGATAACTCTCTAAAATTTTGTTTTAGATAAACACTATTAAATTAAGATAGTTAATGGATTTGGATGGGAGAATATCTGTGCTCTTTCTTAAAGAAAGCCAGAAAACACACTGTTTAATCAGATGAGAGCATTTTTTTTAAGGTGTGTGAAACAACAAAAGGCCCATCTAAAAAACTTTGAGCCCTCTTCTGAGCTGAAGCCTCACTGAAGATGATGAAAGAACATGTAGGGACAGTAGTGCTCTAGGACTTTGGCCCCATCTCTTACAACTCTTCAGGGGTTGTTTCATTGTGGCAGGTCTGTACCATTGTATATATGATAGCAACCTTTCCTGCGCTCCCAAACCTTATTTCTTGACAAGTCATGTTCCTTTTAATTCCAGAAAGAGGAGAACTTAATTTCCTCTGAAACTGGACAACGTCTAGCACCTTTTTAGAGGTGCCACTGGTTGTATGAAAGAATTTTCTGAGCATAACACTGCTACCAGCTTGTCCCTTGGCAATCTCTCTGTTTCCAAATAATCTTTGTCCTTTTTGTGTGGATTAATACACTATTACTACCCTAAATATGTTTTTACCATCAGCTTTAATAATGAAATTACAGTTAAAAATTATGCACTATTGCCTGAGTATTGGGTGGTTAGGTTTACTTTTTATACCCTAAGCAATGTAAGGTGCTTTCTAATCTGTATGAATCTTCAGAGTTTCTACAAGCATTAAGAACCAAACAGGTATTTTCAGAATGAGGAATTCCAAAGAGCTTGAAATTGCAACTGGTCTGGTAGAAAAAAGGCGAGATTTTCACTAAAACAATGTTTGTACTATATGCTTCAGTTAATTACAAGTCATCCAACAGGCTAAAAATAGAGTAGGTATGAAACTCTTCTTAATCCCTTAGAACTAGGCTGAACAATGCAGTGCTGACTCCCTTGCTAGATTACTGAATGGAAAATATTAAAGTCCAGCAAAGAAGCAATTACTAAATCCATGTTTGTAATTAATTCACTTCTGTTTAGTTCTGACATACGAGTGGTCTGATGGGGTCTAAAAAGGCAGCTAAAACAAAAGAGATGAGAAAACATCTTTGGCTAGTGTAAAATTATATTTGTTTCTGTCATGAGCAAAACCAATGTCATAAAATGAATGCTGGGTTTTCTTGAGATGGCAAGATTTGGAAGTTGCCTTTCTCCGATTCTAAACTTCTCACATTTCTTTCAATAATTCTATTATACACACCATACTGTATATCAGGCCCTAGCCTGGTGGAAATAATTACAGATCTATTGAAGATTATTATTTTCTTCATATTATTGCAGCCATAGATGTGATTTTTGTTTATTGACCAATTTATTATAAGTAATCTTGCAGAAATATTTTGTTCACAATTTTTTCTCAGCGAGAGTACTAATTAAAAAAGTTAAGTAATCCAGTTGTACAGCTTGCATTTTTAAGTGGCTGATAAAACGTCTGTAAGTGCTAGTACCGGAAGATGGCAGATGTAAATGTTCTCCATGTTAGCATAAATTACCTGATGACTATCAAAGAATGCATCTGCAGAAATAAGATTGCTGCAGAGATATTTCAGTAGCTCACGCTAATCCGCTAAAATAAAATGTAAACAGCTCCACTGTAAATCGTACCACCTTGGTGGGAAATAAACTGGGAGTTCAAATTTTTCATTCAGAAGGATTGAAAAGATACATTTAAATTTCCTTTAACACTGTCACTCTTTTTGCTACCTCTTCTGAAACCTTCCTTCTCATGAAGCTGCTTCTTGATCTTTACAAACAAACTGTCCCTGAGGCAGAGAGGAAGTATAAGCTTAGATGTGTGGATTTACATATTCTGTTTGCTTTCATCTGGCATATCCAAAGGCATTCAGCACCCAGGTATGCTTGTTTTCTTTTTGATTGGCTCATATGTCAGCATGACCCCAGTTTGACTTTGGGTCTGCAGTATTCAAAGCTAAAGAAATAGTACAGCAGTAGAGAGAGAATTAGAAACAATATCACTGATTAAACTATTGATCAGCCACACTGTTAAAATTAAGGTGCTCCTCCATTTGGAATTAAGCTACTGAACATGCATTGCAACAAGGTGAAAGGACTGATCCAAACACAGAAAAGTTACAGAAGTGTTAATTTCAAGATGTGCAAGAGAGGAGAAAGGAACCTTGAGATCAGTTAGGAAAAACTTTGGGAGTAAAAGAGGAAGATATCACAAGAAGTCTGCAGCCCTGTTTCTAATGGTTGTTGTCTGTAACACTGTCATGCCTGCCATCCTTACTTTGAGCAGGACTCAAGAAATGGAGCTATATTTTTAAAACTTATCTAAGAGAGTAGCAACATCATTTTGGTGCTAAAGTGAGTGCAGCGGTTAGGAAGATGCTAAGTTCCATGTTCAAGGCAAGGGAGAAAGGGAAACTAGAGGGGAAATTACAGAAGGAGGTAAGGTTTTGCTCAAGGGACTTAACAGAAGAATAACTCAGAACATTAGCACTCTGAGAATTAATAGGCTAAGAATACATTTGTCAGGCAAAATATAAAGCAGTAATCAGAAGGTGAAGCAGAGATAAAGGGTCAAGGCTGGACCTTTGAGCAGCTGTGGACAATGAACATACAGTTTCAGATAAAGATGTTTGCAGACTGCAAATGAGAAGGAATGAAGTCATAGCTGAGAAATTTTTTACAACCTGCTGATGTTCAGTAAACACGACAAACAGATCAAGGGAAGGCCTAGGAACTGAGTTGACAAAGAACACCTGGCTTTTCCAGGTGCTTTGTCACATCAAGCAACCATTTGTTGATAAGTTTATCTTTGGACAGTGTAATAGCCATGCCAGTTCTAGAAGTCATTTTTCTATCTAGACTCTGAAGTGAGTTAATGATAATTAAAAAAAAATTAGTATTTGCAACTTCTGTGTCTTCTCAGTATCTGCCTTTTAGACTCTAGACTCCTTATTGGAGCAATGTAAAGAACAAATACTGTCATATATGCTGTAAGTTAAGTAATAAATTTTAATATTCCATTCCTTCTTCCAGAAATACTAAATTATTTTGCAGTGAACATCTCACCTGTAATTATTTTTCTTGTAAATACTGCTTCTCCATAGGCAGCTCATATAAAAACACCTTTTCTTCTATCAGTGGTCAAACAAAATTATGTGAATAGGTAGTATTGAGTATAACTTAGCTATCTATAAAAGTCAAGAGAAATAACATTTTGCTACTCTGTCCATCACAGCTTGTCTATGCATGGTTCTTACTATGCATTTATATAAACAGAAAAATTAAATACAGTAAGTATTTCTGTCAGAATCACTACATTCATGTGTGAATCAACTTTTTATAATATTCAATTGGAAGTCATTAGATATAAATAGTCAGGAAGAAATACTTTCTGTGAAACAAACCTAATCTTATTCAAAGCAATTCCTATTTAGCATTTCACCAGCTAACTGATGGTAACTTCTAATCTGAATTAGCTGAACTAGGTCAAATTAAACATTTATAAATGAAATGTGTCTATACATTACCATAACTGTCTTCACAAGGAGTCACTACAAAAACACAAAGGTAAGCACACTTTATTCTCACTCCTATGTTCTATCAGTTAGATAATCTTTCTGAGTAATGAATAGTTAACATAAAATAATGATTATTTTATTATTTTCTTACATGTATAGCATCTGTTAATTANTATCACCACAGATGAAGGGAAACACTTTTCCTTTATGAGAACATAGCATAATTTCTTACTTAAAATTATAGATGCTTTTTTTCCTGGCACCTTTTTGAATCTGAGTGATAAGAGGAGAAAAAATAGCTTCTTTTTAGTTGTGGTTCCAACCATCAATTATTCATTCACAACTCAACTGGGTAGATGGCTCATTTGTCAGGCTACAAATTTGCTGCACATTACAGCAGATAAGATGTTGCAAATTATATGTTGAGGAAAACAGAGGTAGATGCTGTGTTACTACAATCAGTTGACATGTAGCTTGCAAAGGGTCTGCTGGCCTTTATAAAGAGTGAAATTATCCCTGCAGCAGCCAGAGTGACCTCTAAGAGGGATTTCTTGGCAACTATGGTGATAACAAGTACAGTTAAGCTGTGATCTATGCATGTCAAATATAGCTTTTATTCTTTTACTGATAGATGTTTTTAAAAATTCTAAGATTTTTCAACAGTAGAATCCATAGCAGAAAGCACAAACTGGGGTCAATGTTGCATATTAGCTTAATTAATGCCTCTGACTATGTTTTATAATTTTATACAGCATCAATCCAATTATGCAGAACAAGACTGCTTTTGTGCCTTGTGCATCTGCTTGATATCAACTGCAGTTCAGAATAAAAAAGAGCCTTGGGTTTTGCCATGGGTTCTCCATACTTGACCGTAAATTAAACAGTGTATTAGTGAAACAAAGGGAAGCAACAAAAGTCCCATACATCACTGAGTAATTCAGCTTGACCTTGAAGGGTTTTGATTAATTGCTGAAAACCAATAGTGGATAACACTGCATATATATTTTTTCTGTGAACTTTGTCTTAATTTTTGTTCCTTCTTTTGCCATCAGTTTTTCTTTAGTGCTACTTTCTGTAAATTTGAGTGTTGGTGAAGTGCACCCAGCAAAAGGAAAGAAGACTTTGAAAGATGTTTTCAGAAACTTCATTTCAAAATTAATATTATTCTGACCATTTTGCATATGAAACTTGATTCATAAAGATAGTACCAGTGAGTTATGTGAATCCTGTGCCCAGTGACACTGTTCACATTTTGGATGTCAATCATTCAAACTCAACAGACTGGAATGGAACTCACATGATTTTACAGAATCGACTTACAAAACAATACATTTCTTCGTATAGTTTTCAAACAGAAAAGAATAGATTTTTTTAGCCACCTTGTTATATTTAGGAGGAAGTGCACATGATCTGTTCCTGTGAAGTACTGCAAGGAAATGGCTGCATGGCCTCCAGTTGTGAGAATCCAGGGCTTGTAGGTATCATTCTGCCAAAGATGCTTAAAGAGCATATTTTCCCTGGCCATCCAGTTCTCCTTTTACAAGTATGCTATTAGCTTCAGAGTTTATTGCATGTGCCCCATACAGAGTTACAAAGAGTGTTTTTTTCTTTGTTTTTGCAGATGGTTAAGGAACAATGACAGGAAAATCAATGAATAATCAATTCAGGGGGTAACAGATACAGCCCCTTGAAGTGGTCAGGAATGGGACAACTGTACTTCATGCACTGCTAAACTCAGAGGAGCAAGAAAGCATGAAAGTGTAATATGTCCTTTTTACCATAAACAGTACCAGAAATGGTAAACTGCAAGAAAGGTAACATTTAGGAAAGAAATGGATCATGAGGTGAATGGACCAGCTGTCACTGACCTTAGTAACTTTGAATCAGACCTGCAACTAGCTACTGGGCTAAAAGGCAGGGTATAGAACCATATATCTTCTTTATGCACTATTCTTTCAACAATATTGAGTTATTCTCATCATAGATGGAGAACTATGTCATCTCTGTGAGGAAATAAACTGTGCCCTTTGGAATATCAGCATAGTCATTAAGCACCATCCAAACTGGTTGTTTTGGTTTTGAATGTGGGAGTTTTTTCAGATATCATTGTAGCAATCATTTACATAATGTGACTGTAGTTTATTACCAAGTGCTTAGACTAGTTTATAAATGTGATATGTTACCAGAGAAAATGTTCTGCCTGATAAAATAAGAGAAATTAATAGAAAGCATTTGTGCCACTTTCTAAATAATAATTCTAGTTATAGATACTTTGGTGAGTTTGAACAAACAAGTGAGATTTGAAGTAAATTACTTCATTCAAAAAAAGACAGTTGAAAATGTGTGTAGCTTATTTCTTATACACATAAGAACTACCACATATTATGATGAGTTTTCTTCCTCAAAATCCCTGTATTTTACTCCAGAATCCTTACTAATTCCAATTGGACTGTTAGTCTTTTAAGTATATTGTTACATTTGATCTTACTTAACATTTTTCTGACATTTTCTTCTTCTCTGTCAAATTTGTTTCTTCATATGTGAAAAGCTACCAGATTATAAATTTCAGTTCTGTAGTGAAGAACAGCTTTGGTTTCTGCAGTTCTTTCTTTAAGGACTAGGAGGATTTTAAAAACATTCATTGATAGCCAAGAAGATAAAATCATGCAGGTATGCTCAATTAGAAATTTCTTTCTGAAGCTGCATGTATACTCAGTGATTTGCCAGTATGCTTGATCAAAAGAAGTTTAAGTTATTCACTGAAAACAGAGTAAAGTTTCAAAGTTTGTTCCATTCATATGCACGAAAACGTATATATGTAATTACTTAAAATTATATGTATTTCTGAGAGTACATTAGTATTTATTTGATAACCAAAAGAAACTTCTGGAGTTTACTCATTCTATAAATTATCTGATGGGTTTTGGCCTTTTCTCTATTTCCTAAGGTAATTGTATTTCTGCTCTGGATAAATAATTTTTAGTTTGCCAGGCTCTTGCAGTTCGTTGTTTGAATCAGCAGACTGGCCATTAACTCACCAAATACCATTCTTGATCTGTGCTCAAATAAATAGAACATCTGAAAGGAGAGTATAAGCAACAAATAACAAAAATTATAAATAATTAATATTAAACCACAGATACCTCTTAATGAATTACTATTCTTATGAAAATGTATTTAAAATATTCTTGCCTCAGGTGACTGTAAGAAGATGTATAATTTTTGCTGATGGATTGAAGTAACATCTAGCTGTTCATTCTTCTGAAATAGTTTTGAGAAACAAATAACTTGATAAAATCAAATTCTTTAGGCCTTCCTACATCATATTCATCCTTTAGTTCTTCATATTAGCAATAATTACTATTTTGGGTAAACATTTTTCTTCTAGGTGTAAAAAGGGAGCTTAAATACTGTCATTATTAGCTGATAAATAATATCATTATGTTCTCCTATGAAAATTAAGAACAGTTTCTTATTTCATTGTCTCTGTTACTAAAAGCTGATCTGCTCCTTAAGCTACTGGAGCAGAGGCCAGTAGTTCCCATGCAGGAAGAGCTGAGCTCCATCCATGCAATCAGATTTATAACACTCACATAGCAATAAGCAATTATCCTGCGACAGGGGTCACCATGAGAGACAAGAGTTCACACAGCAGAACATACCCGCGCCTTTTAAAAAATGAGAAAAGGAATAGTTCCAGTGAGTGGATTATGAAGTCACTCTGTTAGATTTCATGATTTTAACAAGGGACAAAAGTACAGTGCACTTCCCTCTCTCTGCCTTTTATAATTCATTGATAGGTACCCGAAAATGTGAACTGCATCTATATCATGGCTGGTACTATACACCTGCACTACAAGCCCTGGTAGTGGTGTCTGGGAACAGCAGAAGGTGCTTCACAGGTATTAGGCTTTAGAAGGTACAGATTTCATATGACAGAGGTGCTTGATGGAAAATCGTAAACGAGTTTTCATTTTTGCTTTTCTTTTTCTATCCAACTGTGATTTCTGTGTCTGAATTCTGCTGAGAAAATCAGTAGAGACTTGCCACTTTTCATGACAGGTAACCACATCAAGGGCACTGCCTAGGCCAAGCTGAGCAGTCAAAAACAAAATTCCCACAGTGAATTGCAAAACTAAAAGTAATGTAGGGATCTATCCAAAACAAAAAACTCCAAATTGTTCCAATTTTCTCCTGTTAAATAGACTCTGTGTTTGCATTGGAAAACACAACAAATAGATTTCACTAGCATTTCCATGCTCTACAGGATTTATAGCTTGGTTTCTAGGATATGTATTGCACAAACAGAACTGGATTGTGCCTGTGAAAATGGGCCTAAAATTCATCTTTGCAATCTGTTCTAGTAAAAGATGATCCACTGCCCTCCCTCTTTGCTCTGAGTTTTAGGTGATGAATTCTACAGAGTGTCACAAGAAGTCAAAGTACACTGGATAAAATACATTTCATCCATGAAGTTTTTTAAAATACCCTAGAAATTCTGAGAGGGTCATAAAAGCACCATCATTATAAAACATTGAAGAAATACCTTTTAATCTAGGATGAAAAAAGCACCAAAAACCAGCATTCAAATGTCATGGGTCATGGCTTCTTATCACAGGTTTTGTTTTGTTGTTTTTTTTTTTTCATTTGAGGGAGTATGAAGAAGAGGTTAGGTTTAAAAAGAAGTTTAAATAAGAATGTCTTTATGATTCCCTTTAGATTATGATTTTGAAGAGTTGAAATTTGCTTGGATTAAGTCTTGTTTCAGTATTGTTTTCTGCAACCCCAGTGAAAAGAAAATAAAAAAAGGAAAAAGACATGCTAGTCTCAAAGAATTGGTGGGTTTGGTTACTAATACTAATGTGAGATTCATGATAAAACCTCAAAACTGGTAACAATTTTCTTTTTTCTTCCATATAAACTATCATTCAGGCCCATTTAGCCAATGCAAAATAAAAGTCCTCTCTGATTCATCACTCAGCTGTCTTGATGACATTTTCACATTTAACCTCAAAGACCAGTAAAATCCTTCATGAAGACCTTCCTTGATACAATAGTAACATGACTGTCTTGGAGACAGGTGGTTTATGCACTGATACTATTAGATCAACAGCTTAATTTTTCAGTTGGCAGATAGAGACCCAAGTCTGGGAGTTACTCCACTGGGCTCATCATTTTTATGAGTAAATAGCTTCTTTCTTCCTTTAGATTTCAGATCTTTAAAGGATTTTGGATGTGCAGTTCTCTGGGGAAGCTGTCTAGGAAGTGTGGAGTTTATTATGCTAGAAAACAAGCAAGCTGTGATGATCTAACAAATGAAAATTCTCCCCTGTGCTCACTGTGTTCACTTGTCCAAATGGTTTCATGCACCGTTTAACAAGGCATTAGCCAAACCCAGCAAGACAGGAGATACCTGAGAAACACTCACAGAGTCTCCAGTGCAAGAACTGAGATTTCCTGCTAGACATGACATCTTTATGAAAATAAAAAAGCAATTTTTAGCACAAAGAATCTGGTTCAGTAAACTGTGACAGACATTCAGACACTCAGCTCATCTAATTCAGTTTGACTCCATTAGAGTCACTGACATTACATCAATATACACCAACTGAGCATGTAACCCAGAGGGTTTAAATCATGAAAAGTCACTTCAGAGGCAATAATGCAAACTTCTGAGAATAAATTTGCTTTGTCATTCATACTTGAGTCTGCATTTAGGTGTCCACTGTAACTAGTGTGTCTTTTGCAATCAAATTGTGGCTGCTAGTAAGGAGAGGGCAGTGAGATGACTGTCATCTTTTAAATTCCTTTTCCACTTCTCAATAGAAACCTCTTCAACCCAAGTGCCTTTCTTTTGCCTCTTTTCTTCAGATGCAAAATAGAAATAGCATGAGAAACTGGATACAAGATTTTAAAAATTTTGTAGCCTTCAGGTTTAAATGTGGCTTTTGATAAAGCATCCCTGGGTGTTTAAGGCCTCCTCAAATCTAGGAGAACCCAATTTTAGGCTTGCTTGGCAGTGTAAAAAGGATTTAGCTTTATGATAAGGTACTTAAGACACATTTACACTTCTTGTATGTCTGGGAAGGAACAGAAAAAGGCTATTTAAAGGTAAAGAGGGAAATAAACATATTTTCAATTACCAACTGCTGCTTTCAATGTTTGGCTGCAGAGGGAAAAATCAGATTATTACAGTAACCCTCTATAACTGAGCTGTACCTATGCAGTGTCCACAGAACATCATGGAACTGAGATGGTCAAACCCACTAGATGTTAGTTGATATAACTATAGCCAACTGTTTCCATGAATTGTTTTTCATCACTGGTTCATTGACCTACAATTTTAGACCTGTATCTCAGATAAAATCCAAGACCAGGACCCTCTATCCATCAGAACACCTTGAAAGCCACCTGCTGATAGAACCTTCCTAAAAAAAGAAATCCTTAGATAAATTAAAGACTCTAAAGCTGCTTATATCTTATCAACACATATATTTAAGTCACAGAATCATAAATATTGGAAGAGACCTTCAGGGTGACCTAGTTCAAGCTTCAAGCCAGAATAGCCATAATTATTCATGAACCATATCCTTGAGTGTCAAATCTAGACACCTCTGGAACACTTCCAGAGGCAGTGACTACATCACCTCCCTGGGCAACTTATTCCACTGTCTAACCATTCTTTGAGTGATTTTTTTCATATCTAATTTGAATTTCCCTTGGTGCAATTTGAGGCCATTTCTTCTCATGCTTTCATTTGAGACATGGCAAAAGAGGCCAACCTCCACTTCACTATATGCATCTTTCTGGCAGTAGAGAGTGATAAGGTCCCACCTGAGCCTCCTCTTCTCCAGGTTAAACAAACACAGACTAAACTGTGGCAGTACAAATCTAAAAAGATGTTCATATTTTCCTGAGCCCCACCAATTCCAGACTCTCAGAATAACTGATGGGTGCTGTGGAAGAGCATGTAGTATAGCTCAGACTCCATGTAAATGTATTGTCTGCAATTGGACCCACTGGTCTTGAGTCAGTCAAAGAAGTGGTCTAAAAGTGGGCTTTTTTAGTTATCAGATAAGGTAGTATGGAAGCTTTTCAGACTTTGGCTTGTGCTCCTGTGCCACCACTAGTTTTCTGTGTGGGTTTCTGGATATGATGGCTGAGGAGAACAACTTTACCCAGAAGACTGGGGAATAACAAAAGGCATCTTTTTTCTCCCACAGCTGTTAAGCAGGAGACTGGATATAGTATCATTAAATTTTCTCCATTACAATCAAGGTTAAACACATTCAGTGCTGGGTCCCCAGCACAAGAAAGGGACCTGTTACAGTACATTGAGAGGAGGACCTCAAAAACAATCAGAGGGTTGTAACACCTCTCCTCTGAAGAAAGGCTGAGACAGTTTGGAATGTTTAACGTGGAGAAGAGAAGACTCTGGGGAGATCACACTGAGGCTTATTACAAAGATGGAGAAAGACATTCTACCAAGGCCTGTAGTGACAGCACAAGGGGCAATGTATTTAAACTGAGAGTACATTTCTATTGGATACAAGGAAGAATTATACGATGAATGCGGTGAGACACTGGAATAGTTTTCCCAGAGAAGTGGTGGATGCCCCATCATTGTAACAGTCGAAGTCAAGTAAGATGGGACTTGAGCAACCAGATCTTGTTGAAGATGTCCCTGCTCATTGCAGAGGGGTTGGACTTGACAATCTTTAAAGGTCCCTTCCAACTCAAGTGATTACATAAATCCATTATTAGACTATCTTATCTGTGTAGAATGCAGAATATATGGGAGTCTTTGCAACAAGGGAGATGTGGATAGCAGTAGGTTGCAGCGGCCAAAAAAGAGACACAGCCTGCAGGTGTCATAAACGAGATAGTTTATTAATAATCACTCCATGAAGCAGGGAAAATAAAGAAAAAAAATGGGAAAAGGCAAGCCCCTCTAACCACAAGTAACACAATATATATTGTAAATTCCCAGCCATGGCTTAGTCCGATAGGTTGAATAGCAGTGTCCACAAACTTTATTACAGCTTCTAATTGAATGTTACTCTCTGCCCAGATGTGTTCTCTTCTGTGAGAAATTTATCTTTTCAACATTCCATTCTCATGGCTAGCTTCTCCCAAAACCTTCTTATCGCACTTTGGTTTTGTTAACCTGCTGTTTTTTTTCACAGGATTCTCTGTACCAAAAGGTACCAGCTGCTGAGGCCTAGAAGAACTGCCTGCAGCTCCAAAACCCTTCCTAACTCAATAAACCTTTTTAATCCTCGCAGGGAGAAACAGAATATTGTACACAGGGTTAATATGGGCTCTTTCATAGGATGTAAAAACATGATGTCCCTGCCTCAGTTTTAACTCTCTAATTTCTGTGATTCTAGTGTCATTTTCTGAGACAGAAGTCAAATAAACAAAGGCTGCTTTACATCCCATTAATCACTGATACATACATGTAACCATGTGCGTGAGCCAGTGAACATGGAAACCCTTTGAGTGATTTACATGTGTCACTGTGTGTCCATATACCTAAATTTTATTATCACTTACATTAATATGTTAGCCAGTCTAGTTTTAAATATGTTATATCTTTATTTTTTTAAAGGTATTGCTCCTCACACAGTGAAATGAAGTTTAATTAAGTCAGGTCTGCATCCTAATTACCATATTTACTGTGCATTGTGATAGCAGCTCATTCACACTACTGGTGTTAAGTGAGTTCTAGGGTTTCACTCCTCAGTTCCCCTACTTTAGAGGCTCACATACATTACCCATTCAGAAACAGTTCCTAGCAGATATTTAATAATGAAGTATTCGATCCCGTTCCCATAGTTCATTCTCTTTCCTTCAAATGAATATTGATTTTGAGAAATGAAGGATAAAACCTATATATAGTAACATGAAACTGATTTTCTTTCAGTTTTGAAGGAGCTTTATAATTTTCTTTGCTTTATCCTATTTCATGAAAGGAAGAGGTTTTTTCTTTTTCAGGCTGCAAGAAAAATATATGTTAAGATGTTTTTCAGCATCACTCTGGAGGGGAAAGCATGTGATTAATTCAAACATAATAGCAATAACTTATATTTCTGTACTAGTTTTCATCTTGAAGAATACCTATCCTAAAGCACTTTGCAACCAAAATAAAGCAGGAATCATTAAAATTCAGGATTTGCCATTCCAGAGGGATTGTTATATTGTACCTTTAATGTTATGTATACAACAGTACCATGGTTACTACAGCTACCTAGAGCAGGGAATAGTGAGTTTTAATGATAGTTTTGTTTTTGTTTTTGTTTTTTTTTTTTTCTGTGGGTGTTTAACAGCTCAATTTTCTATAACTTAAATGTATCCTTTTTTCAGGTAGAACGTATTACTTATTCCATAGCACACAGAAACCCTAGTCAACAGCTTAGAGGATATTTGAAGAAAACACTACAAGCATTAGGAAACATACTAAATTTAAAAAAGAATGGAAAATGATTGCTTGTGTTGGAACAAGACCACTGTATCTAGAGTTACCACTGTCTTATATATAAAAAACTGATATCTCTCTTACTGACAAATAGTCAAGACTTTTGTCTAAATATCTGGGTATTAAAATATTGACTCTAATCTGAACAACTACTACAGTAACATTAATGAATCATATGCACACACCCCCCCATCCTAAACTTTCCTTTCCAAGGAATGACAGGTGACATCCTGCACAGAATAGGATCTAATCTTTTACTATTTCATTGTCCATTATAGCATACCCATCAAACTGACTTGAGCCATCATGTGTTTCCCAGTAAAAGTAGTTTGCTAAGATGAAAGAAGTTTCTTAAAAATTAGTTCAAGGTCTTGTCAAGGAAAAAAATACTGGATCTTGTAAAAAAATATTAAATGTATATTTACACAATAAATTTCAGGAAGACTAATTGTCCCCAAAAGAACTCTTAAAAATGTCACAAAATGCATAAGGCTATCTTGACAGAATGAAGAACATTTTAAAGATCCACTGGAAGAAAGGCTCAGAACTATTGGACCATCCTGAGAACACCATTCATTTGTTTGCATTGTTTTAAAGGTCAGACTGTGAATGGATCAGCTCTTGCAAATTGTGAATGATGACAACTAACTGGCAAAACTTTATGAGCAAAGACCTATTCATGCTATAGGAACTGGATCACATGATGCAGCTTTGACATCATCAAAATAATGATAGTGCTTTTCCCCAAAAATGTGGGAAATGTGCTTTTCCTCATAATGTGGAGAGGATCCATGATATTACCTGATATTCAGATAACCTAATGATCCAATAAGCCCAACCAACAAAGCGATCTGGAAAAGGTCAATTGGCATGGTTTCACTTCAAAAAAAAAAAGAAACAACAACAAAAAACCCAAACCACCATGAAATTAAAAAAGGTTCTAAGGTTTATTATCAGTATTCAACAAATCCACAGTAAAAGACACTGCAAGATAAAATTCAGAGGACATTGACCAGCTTTACTAAACCAACATAATTTCTAAGGGAGAGAAATACACCTGTCACTCCAGAAGTATAATACCAATGTCTCATGTGCCTTTAGCTGATTCTATAGCTCTAAAGCTTCTGTTAATTCAGTGAAAGAGTTAATACAAGATGTGTAACACCTCGCTTTCTGCTTAGTTTACAGCTGTATTAAATTGTTGTTGTTCAGAAGTATTGGTTTAAGACAAATTAATTATTACTCTCTGGTAGATAACCTAGTCTTAGCTGTAAATGTTGTTACTCTTGCCAATTGGCCTGGTTAGGACTACTCCACAGTATTCAAAATTTTCATTATTTTTTCACATTATTTGTGTCTCTTCCTGAAATTTCCCATTTGCACAAACTAAGTAGACATACACAGTTATAGATTTAAATAATACTTTGAAACATGTGACATGCTTTGCCTGGATCTGACTGTAATTACCACTTTGTCATGTATTTCTAACAAGCAGTTTGGGGGAAAGAAGAAATCAGGGCTTCAGAAACATACAATACAAGTTAAACAAAATACTGTCTTTAAATTACATTTTAAAAGACATTTATAGAGAAGGAAAAGTAGCAATTAGCCATCCTGTTATTAATCATAACTATGTTAAGTAACATTCCAACTAGAGCAAATAAGAAATTAATAAGATTGATAAAGGTTTCTAACATACAAACTGTTTTGCTAACATCTGGTTTGGTTCAGTTTCAAGCTTAGGCCCTAAC